>WBOK01000398.1:0-58426 GCA_009289805.1 Alternaria gansuensis | reverse complement strand
TCTACAGCCTCATTTTTCTAAAATCTCAGTTTGGTGGGGTGGCTCAAAACATGAACTGGCTCAAAACGCGCACGGACACGGTAACTCCACATTCGGTCGCACTAACGTCGTTTTGAGCCTGCATGAAAGCACAACTCCATCCACGAATTGCGAACGCCATTCCCGACCAACCAACTCGAAATGTCTGATAGCGAAGAAAACGATGCCTTCGGCGTCGGTCAGGATTTTGTTCCTCCTGCGCCCATAAAACCTGCTGGCGATTCCGAGATAGATTTTGACGGTCTACTGTCACCCCCACTCAAGCTTCATGAGGATCTGAAGAACGGTTGCGGTGGGCAGCTATGGCCGGCCGGTATGGTACTGAGCAAGTACATGCTGCGGAAGCATCGAGATGATGTTGCGGGCAAAGAGATAGTCGAACTCGGCGCTGGAGGAGGGCTCGTTGGGCTGGCGGTCGCCATAGGTTGCAAGGTCGACACTACGCTGCATATCACAGATCAAGAACCAATGTTCGAACTCATGAAGCGCAATATCGCATTGAATGGTCTAAAATCCCGTGTCAGTACATCGATATATGACTGGGGTGAACCGACGCCGTCACACCTACCAAGACACCCGGATATCATCCTGGCAGCGGATTGTGTGTATTTCGAACCTGCATTTCCATTATTGCAACGGACGCTTAAGGACCTAATCGGCGAGAATACTGTTTGCTATTTCTGCTTCAAGCGGAGGAGACGAGCGGATCTGACGTTCATGAAGACGGCGCGGAAGATGTTCGATGTGCAGGAGGTAGACGATGATCCCGACAAAGGAGTGTATTCAAGGGAAAAGCTGTTTCTGTAAGTGCAGAGGAGTTAACCATGAGTCATGGCTGATATATACAGATATCGCATCACTAAGAAAACTACCTGATGGAAGGGGTCGAGGCGATGGTACACTAGCAGCTGAGTGGATGACTGAAAACGAAAAACTCTTGCAGTGTGCATCCATGGGCCAAGTGCTGTCAATTCTGGTAGGCTCGGTTCGTAGCTGAGCCTCCAAATTATTCTTCTTTTAACCCACCGAGCATCCTGTCCAGAAAGTTCGCTCGCAGAAAAGAACATCCAGTAACTGTGAGCACAGGCGTCATTCTCTGTTCATTCTTGTCGTTTACGACACACACACTTCGCTATTTCATCGTATACAAATCAACCGCGCCTACTTATTTCAGTTGAAGTCATTTCTTCTCCAGCCATGTGCCAGTCCTGCACACCTCCTTCAGGCTTGCCCATTAGAGGCCAATTCACCACTAGGCTTGACTACGGGTACCTTCGGTTATTGCCCGACAACTGCACGAGTTCTGATGTTGCTTATTATCGTCCTCGTCTGGCCTCCTTATACAAAATCTCGCCTAACGTTTCCTTTCACGACGAAGTGCATCCCTTGTTCCAGCAAAGTCAGTGGATGAACTTAAGCCCTGCGAAATACAAATTACTGAGACCTTCTCTGATAATTGCTACACGACTTCTGAATCAGGACTGCCTCCTGAACTTCCACAATCACGTCCTCCATGGAAACCTAAAGTATCATCCTGAGAAGCAGAAGTACTATCTTGACAAGTCAGTACTTGAGGCAACCAGTTGCGCATACGGGATGACGCGTGAAGTTCTTAACAACATGTTGCCAAAATCCATGAGGCTCACGATTGAGGACCTTGACGAGAAGGATGTTCAATATGATGCCATGACATACTGTAGCGCAATACCGCAGGGTCGCACATTTGATCCGCGAATCAATATACATAGCCATCACATCTACGATATGTGTCACGTTATCCTCTATGGATCTCGACACGATCTGGAAGCTATTACAATGAGGATCGCCGTCGCCCTCTGTCATGAAGTTGCCCATGTCGTCTGGTACTATCGTAGGTGCAGAGAGACGACAACTACGTAAGTCCTTGTTTGAAAGTGTGTCTGGCAGAGTCTTGCTAACAGATTTTGAGGGAAACCACCACTCATGAGGACCCTCTTTATGAAGTGGCTGATGCAGTGGCCGAACTAGGCCATGCTTGGGAGCGATATGCTTTCGGCGGCAGCATCTGGACCATCGACTATCCGGGCCACATCACCACTTACTACGCACCTTTAGGTGCATGGAGTGGCCGCCAAGATGAAAACACGCGCATCATTGTGCCGCGTTGGTGGATACACGCTTTCTTCCTTCAATCGACATGGACCAACTTTAGTCGACTACACCATGAGAGGCTATTGCGACTGCCGACCGAAGTCGAGAGTGGATGTGTGTTCCGAAAACACTTGCCACCATCGAGCCTGGATTGGCACATGTACATACATGGTGTGAAGCAACAGCAAGCCTGTACAATGACTCGGTCGGTGCCTTTCTTGTTATGGAACATCCTGAGCCCAGCTTTAGAATGTCCAAAGGCTAGCAAGCACTTGCAAGACCTGGAAAAATCTGGTCAGGGTCGCAAAAAATATCAAAAAGCATGTAGCTTGCTAATTGATGCAGCCTTGAACAACCTTCCCAGCGCAGTGGCTCTACCTGTTAGTGAGGTAAGAGAACTGGTATCGAAAACGGAATCTACTGAAGACAGTCAGGCTATTGTTTCGCCGCGCCGGAATTTTTCCTGAGGCTTGACTTAATCCGGAGAGGAGGTTTGCAGACTATTTCCGTTTTAGATCTGCTTGTACAAATGGTAGCACTCGAGCTTAGAAGCTGATTCTGGCACATACATAAATAATCCGCCATACATTCTCAGCACTGCATAATTCAATTGTCTGAATTTATCCTCCTGTTTTCAACCCTAAGCCCAGCTCAAGCGCTCTCTTTGGTGCTGCGTTGGCTAGCCTCATGTCGATTCTCGAAGAACTTGGCCGTAATGCCAACGAGTGCAATAACAGTAGAAACCGCTAGGAATCTTTCCACGACATTGCCCTTCTCCCACTCCTCTTCCACCTTGATGTTTCCATTTAGCTTTTTCCGCCTGGCCCATATATGCTGGTTCACATTGTCCTGCGTTTCTTTATGCCTTATGTGGTCGAAGTGTCGGACTTGGCTGCCTTGATTCTGTTGTCCGGGGCCGAATCCGCCCCATTCGCCGTAGGACTCTCGACCGGCATCATTGCCTGCCTCACCTCTTTCCTGTGCGTTGGAATATGCATATTCGGCTCGCTTCGCACCGTGACGTCCATAGCCGCCAGATCTGTAGAACGAGGGCGGCGGGCCTCGGAAGGTACTGCGCTTCTTGTTCAACCCACTAGCCGGTCTTGAGCCATATGCAGCGGAACTATAACTCCCTTGTGGGTATTCGCTCCCGCTCTGTCCCCATCGCGATTCTCGTTGCGAATGCTCCAGTTGTGCATCGTATTGTGCGCGCTTCTCTGGTACGGAGAGAACATGGTAGGCTTCGCTGATTGCAACGAAACGTGTAGAGGCGTCGGGATCGTTGCGGTTGTGGTCCGGGTGGTTTTTCTTGGAGAGCGTGTAGAATTGACGCTTGATATCAGAGGCAGAAGCTGTCGAAGTCAGGTGCAGCGTCTCATAATGATCGACTAATGCATCGGCGTATCGTCGAGTTGTAGCATGGAAGCGTGAGACTTGTATGCGCCGCGGAGGACAAGGTATCGTGCGACGGAGACATGAGTGGCGGCTGTCAGGCGATGAGCGGCTCGGTAGACGAAGGGCCGACGATGAAGCGATCGATCGCAGGAGACTAGATGGGCGGGGTGGCATTGCCCATTACCAGTATTATCGCAGGGAGAAGGTATCCATGCAGAAAGTGGTAGTTTGAGTGAATGTTCGGTCGGCGCTCATGAAGGACGTCATCGCCAGGTTGCCGAGGCTACGACAAACATGGCCTAGCTGTGGCTGAATCCGAGTCGGTGGGCGACACTTGACCGGCGTCTGTTAGCGGGGCGTCTCGAGACGCTCGTAAATTTCCAGATTGTCCCCAAGACACCTACTCAACTGTCCGCACGGTCGACATGGCGGCCAAGGTAGCGGACGAAGTCGCCAACTTGACGTGTATGGATTTCTACTGCCTCTGCATGCGCGTTGTACCGCTAACAGTGTACAGTGGACGACACCAGCAGCAAACCAACCAATGGCACGACACAGAACGGCGACAAGCCCACAGGTGACGCGGATCGCGAAGACTCGGACGACGACAATGATGCTGAGGACGGCGCTCCAGAAACCGGCGAGGGCGCTGCGAAAAAGAAGAAGAAGAGAAAGCCCAGAAAGAAGAAGAAGGCTGGAGCAGTAGGCGGCGGCGCAGGAGGACCGAAAGTGCAGACATCACCACCACGAGTCCGCATCGACGAACTCTTCCCCAACGACTCGTACCCAGAGGGTGAAATCCAAGAATACGTCAACGAGAACGCGTACCGAACCACGTCGGAAGAGAAGCGCCACCTCGACCGCATGAACAACGACTTCCTTACGGAATACCGCAAAGGCTCAGAGATCCACCGTCAAGTTCGACAATGGGCCCAGAACTGGATAAAGCCTGGAATGTCGCTTACTGAAATTGCCGAGGGCATCGAGGACTCGGTTCGTGCTCTAACAGGACATCAGGGTCTGGAGGATGGCGATGCGCAAATAGCGGGCATGGGTTTTCCGACTGGTCTGAGCATAAACCACTGTGCCGCACACTACACGCCTAATGCGGGCAACAAGATGGTTATTAATTACGAGGATGTGATGAAGGTCGATTTCGGTGTACACGTCAACGGTCGTATTGTGGACAGCGCGTTCACTCTGACCTTCGATCCCGTATACGATAATCTAGTCAACGCCTGCAAGGCTGCTACAAACGCCGGTATCAAGGAAGCTGGTATTGATGTTCGCATGAGCGACATTGGCGCTGCCATCCAGGAAGTCATGGAGAGCTATGAGGTGGAAATCAAGGGACAGATGCTGCCCGTCAAGTGCATAAGGAACCTGAATGGGCACTCCATCGGCCACTACACCATCCACGGCGGCAAGACCGTACCCATCGTCAAGGGCGGCGACCAAACCAAGATGGAAGAAGGCGAGACATTTGCCATTGAAACATTTGGTAGCACAGGAAAGGGATATGTTCGGGATGATGCAAGCCCCCCACCTAGTATTAAGCCTTTTACTCAACTAACAACTTACCCAGATGGAGACATCACACTACGCCAAAAAGGCCGACGCCCCCAAAGTCGCTCTTCGCGTTTCTTCAGCAAAGACACTTCTCAACTCCATCACCAAGAACTTCGGTACCCTGCCTTTCTGCAGGCGGTATCTTGATCGCATGGGCCACGACAAGTACCTTTTAGGCTTGAATAACTTGGTTAGCGCGGGTATCGTTGAGGCATACCCTCCACTGTGCGATATCAAGGGTAGTTATACAGCGCAGAGTGAGCATGTAAGTGGCCAAGGCTCATCCAGAATCACGTCTTGACGTTTGCTAATCCGTAATAGACATTCGTACTTCGCCCCAACTGCAAGGAGATTCTTAGTCGCGGCGACGACTACTAAGCTCCATTTCACATTGCATATTGTTCCTGACTGGCATATAATGCCCAAGCACATGTACGAAACAGGTAGTCGTGCCGCCACATGCAAGTTTCCACGCCCCCAACGAAAGTTCGAGTAAACGGCATCAGGCAAGGGTAGGAGTTGATCATCATCACCGCGAAAACATATATTAAAGGGTCTGTGGTTTCAAATATTGCATTGAGACAAGTCGTCGTACGCGTCAAAAAAAAAACTATACTACGCTCGCTCTTGACCTCTAGATCGATGTGACACCACTTCGCGAGAACCAAATGGAATCTAAAGCCATCTTCTCTTTCCCTTGTCCACAAATTTCATTTTTGAGGTGCTTAACCCTCGAAGGTGAAGCTGGTGCCGAGCTTGTGGCCGGCCTCGTTCAGCTTCTGGGTATCGAAAGAGCCACCAATACCGAAGGTCAAACCGCTGTTGACCTTGGTGTTGTAGGCGAGGGAAGCAATGCCGAGGTTGTTGATCTTGGCCTGTATGGGATTAGTACGAACGCCCTCGTGCATCATGTCAGGGACCCATCATACCTTAGCGAAAGACGCAGGGTCAAGCTTGTACTTGGCAGCGAGCTCGAGACCGACGTTGTTGCCAGACTTTGAGTCCCAGACGGCGCGAGCACCGGCCTCGACAGCGGGGTTGACGCGCTGGTAGTATGAGGCAGTGAAAACACTCAGGGAGTTGGTGGCAGTGACGGCAGCGTTGTAGAGAGGGGTGGTGTATCCAACAGCAGCGGAGTATTTGGTGATGGCAGCCTTCTGCACATCGTAACCGACCTCACCACCAACAACCATGCCCTCGTGGCTAACGACAGCATCGGCGGTGGTGCCAATAGCGCCAGCGGCCGAGTAGTCGACGAAAGCACGGCCATGGAAGGCGGGCTGCTTGAAGTGAAGGTTGACCTTCTGGCCCTTGTTGCCGGCAGCAGGGCTGAAGTTGGAGAGGACCTCCGTCTTCAAGCCGCTGGCGAAGGTGTCGTTGAGCTCAACCTTGGTAGCCAGCAAGTTGGCAGTGTTCCATGACTGGGTAATGCTGATGCCTGCGTCGTCGGTTGTCAGCAGGTTGATTCCGTAGCCGCTTACAGAACCGCCCCTCCTCCCTGGGGGCTGCTTCATGTAGAATATATAAGATTGAAAGTTGGAAGACGTATGAATGGGGATTACGAGGCTCGTAGAGCGGGGGAGAAATGAATGCTTTGTCGTACCGTTGGAAAGCGACTTCTTGCCCTCGAGCTGGTTGATGCGTTAGCAATTGCATTGTTTTTCCGCGTGCAATTGCCGACCTACAGAGGAGGTGACGGGGCCATCGTGGGCAGAGGTTCCCTTGGCGGTGAAGTTGACGCCATTGGGGGCCTTGAGCTTGACCTCAAGGGCAGCTGTGAGCGCGTCAGTGGTCGGTTAAGCAGGTCAATTGGAGTCGCGGACCTGCGGCAGTGTGGTAGAAGTCCTTGTTGATAAGCTGGGGGCGGCTCCGTTAGCAATGGCGCCATGGGGAAAGCTCGTCGCGGGGAGCCAAAACATACGTCGTTCGAGGCCTTGGCGATGTCGCTGAACGCCGGCGGCGGAACCTTGAGGATGATGCTCTCGATCTTGACGAACTCAGTCATGATGGTGGTTTGGTGGGGGGTATTTAGGGGGATGGAGGGGTGTTTAGGAGGTGGTGTTGCTGGCTAGGAGCAAAACTTCTTGAGAAGTCACGGCAAGGGTCCGCGCTAGTAATCCCGGATGATCTTCGTGCTGCCAGTTGGTCGGCAGCGTGCGCGGATTGGAGCTCATCCATTCACCTATCTGACACCTGGACACCATACTGACCTTGGTTTCTGAGAGCATGTGGTTTGGTCGTGGTCTGCATCGACCAAAAGCTCCTCCATTTCATTCGATACTGACATCGTCCGATGGACACCTGCCATCTATCCTTCTCAACCATGGAAATCTTCTCCAGGCGCAGTCGCCCCTCGCGCGTGGCATCGTCTTCCAGCTATTAGACCCACTCGCCCACGTAAATGTAGTCGCCAGTCCTTCCTTGACTGGAAGTATTGTACAGCACAAGAACAGCGCATGTCATGAGGCGTGGGGTTGTCAGCAAACCAATCACCATCCCAAATGCGAAAACTGCCAACCTAACTGCCAATTCGTGCAGTTTCTACATGGAATCTGGCTAACGAATGGAACGAGACCTCTCCAGACATGTATTTATTTTTGCGTCTCAAGCAAAGCAGCTCGGGGATCCTTAGCTCTTCATGTCCATCCTTAATCACAGCGCACATCGCAAGTCAGCGTGTATTTCAGCTATTCCCGATTTCAGCCTTGAATCCCGTAGAACACCCCCCTCTGCATAGAATGGTTAGCATTTCAGTTTGTACGACATGGGGTTGGAGAGGTAAATATGGTTCTACTATGTAATCGATACCAGCCATACCCTCGGTGGCCGATCTCGGGTTCTCAGACGGCTCGACTCCGCGCCCCGCTAAATAAATAAAACTCCGGGAGTGACTCTGACGTTGATTATACTAGCGCAGGCGTCTGGCCTTGGGACACTACAAGAATCAACCTCTCCTTCTTGACACGTAGAGGTACCTTCGTACACACACCAATTACACACTTTCTTGACGAGACTCGCGATTCAGAAGGGAGCCGAATCCCCACAAGCTCGCCAACACCACAACCACGATGTCTACTTTTGGTACACACTTCAGGGTCACCACGTATGTACACGCACCGTATATTTGCTCGGAACGTCCTAATCAGCTCTAGCTATGGCGAATCTCATTGTCTTTCCGTCGGCGCCATCATTGACGGCTGCCCGCCTGGCATGGCCCTCACCGAGGATGACATCCAACCCCAGATGACGCGCCGCCGACCCGGCCAGTCCGCCATCACAACTCCCCGAAATGAGAAGGACCGCGTAGAAATCCAGTCCGGCACAGAGTTCGGCATCACATTGGGCACCCCGATTGGCATAAGGGTCATGAACGAGAACCAGCGCAAGCAGGATTACGGTAACCAGACCATGGACAAGTACCCACGACCGAGCCATGCGGACTGGACATACTTGGAGAAGTACGGTGTCAAGGCTAGTTCGGGTGGTGGACGGAGTAGTGCACGAGAGACCATTGGTGGGTGGTTTTACCCACAGCAATCGTACAAGTGCTGACAATACCCAGGGCGAGTAGCGGCTGGTGCAATAGCAGAGAAGTATCTGCGCGAAGCCTACGGTATCGAGATTACCGCATTCACCAACTCCATCGGAAACGAATTTCTCTTTCCTCCCACGCCCGAACACCCCACCGCATCTACGAACCCAGAGTACCTCGAGCTGATCGACTCAATTACACGCCAGAAGGTAGACGAGTTCTTGCCTGTGCGATGTCCGAGTGAAGATGTCACTAAGCGCATGGAGGACCTGATTGCCAAGTACCGCGACGCGCAGGACAGCATAGGTGGCACAGTGACTTGCGTGATAAGAGGCTGCCCGACAGGTTTAGGAGAGCCATGCTTTGACAAGCTGGAGGCCAAGTTGGGACACGCCATGCTGTCGATACCGGCAACCAAGGGCTTTGAAATCGGGTCTGGCTTTGGAGGCGCACAAGTACCTGGTTCGATCCACAACGATGCCTTTGTCAAGGCTCCTGCTGTTCCGGCAGGCGAGAATCCTGATGCAAGCAAATACCGCTCAAAACCCAAGCTCACTACCAAGACGAACAACTCAGGCGGTATTCAAGGCGGAATCACGAATGGCGCGCCCATCTACTTCAATGTAGCTTTCAAGCCTGCAGCAACTATTGGGCAGGCACAATCAACCGTCACCTACGACCAGGAAGAAGGTGTGCTGGAGGCCAAGGGTAGACACGATCCTTGTGTGGTGCCCCGTGCGGTGCCCATTGTCGAGATGATGGCTGCATTGGTCATAATGGATGCTGTATTGGCGCAGCAGGCGAGGCAAGGCGCGAGAAGTCTGCTGCCGCCGCTGAAGGGTGTTTTGCCTGTCAACGGTGCTTAACTAGACTAGAGAAGAGAGGTCGGGCGTAATGGTAATTAACGTGTAAGAGGCTGCAAGTTTTCGACATTACTACCCCCCGAGATGGATGAAAGTTGTCAGCCTTGTTGTATAGATAGATGCGTCACGACTCGACCGAATCAAGACCCATGGAGAATTTTGGGAGAGTGTTCGAATCGAAGTTAAAATGAAATATAGCAACTTCGGCAATGATTACTCCAACCAGGGGCTGCCCGCGTGAGGCAAAGGGCAAAGCAAACATTTCACATGCGAGCAGACTGTGATGAAAGGGGTTGGTGGTCGTATCTCGGCCTTCGGCGTATGCTATTCGAGTAAGACACGCAACTTTGGAGCGGTCGAGACAGTTCCGGCAGAGTGGGAAAGGCACCGCCACCTGGTAATGGCTTCATCCACAGACAGGCCGACGTTCACCGGCAAGGACTCCCGACCTCTACCCGAATAACTTGTAGCAGCCGCAAAGTTGCCACTCTCTAGAGAAGGACGACGGGCAGCGGATGCTATCGGGCCTTCCTCTCCACCAAAAAGCAAGCACCATGGAGATCTTTCGCTAGCAGCCGCGACAGGTAGGACCCATGCAGGAGGACACAGGCAGGATACGCTCCGCCACGACAACGCCTCTTCTTCCACTTTGTCTTGTTGCTCTGTTCCTCGTTGCGCCTATGTGATGCGGCCATGGCAGGTGCATTCATTACTCGGTGCGCCATGCCGAAGCCAGTCGGTGATGCTGCTCCCGAAGATTCTGTCCTGTCGCAAGCTGATGCCGCTCCAGAAGATTCTGTCCTGTCGCAAGCTGATGCTGCTACCCGAAACAAGCTGCACTGGTGCGTCGTCGTCGCATCCATCTCCGCAAAAGCCTCTCGCGTCCGGGGCACGTCAGCTAACCGATGGGATTCTGGGACTTCGATTCGAATTTCCCATGTGCGGCACACGTGTGGGACGCTTGTTACCTTTACCTGCCACGGCGCATCGGCTACTGCGCCAGGCGTACAACTCCCGATCGAGATGTCGTACCAGGCCCATCGAGAGCGTATTCGTTGTGGGCGCGCATCGTCGTTTGGGGCGCCGTCTCTGGTCTTGCCACGCTGCCGAAATCCCATCCATGTGCTTTTGTATCTTACCGAACACAAACTAAGGCAGGCACGTTGGATGTCGCGGCGGCCGCCAACGTCACAGCTACCTAATCCGTCCCGCTGTTCTTCTGCTGCGACCGTGGTGGCCAATCCGTTATTCCTTTCCTGCCCGGTCCAGAGAATGCCATAATTAGCCCTTCCTCGGAGCCTGCGCGGACTTGTCCCTTCACTCCCCTCGTGATCAACAATGGCCCGCGGCGCTACTACCGCCTCTTCCACCAGGCACGACCAGGATACCTCACAGGCTCACGACACCAAAGCCAGTAAGCGGCGTTGTGTCCAGTCGGCCTGTGTGCCCTGCCGAAAACGAAAGTCCAAGGTGAGTATCATTTCTCTCACGGCATGACCCAGTACCACGTATAGTTGGTGCATACGGCCCGAGGCTGGAGATTTGCCTCCGCGGACGACTCCTTACCTGCTGAACGCAATTTGCAACTCCTGTTTGGACCGCTCTTCGGGCGAGCTTTTCCAGCCCTCGTGAACCACCCTCTTGCTGACACCTCGCCCACAGTGTGACGGCAGCACACCCGTATGCGCAACTTGCACCGCCGTCTACAAGACTGAGTGCTACTACGATGTTGAGAGCGAGAGTCGCCGTACCAAGGCAGCCCCCGCAACCACCAACAATACTAGCACCAAACGCGATGCCTCCCTCGTCCCCGCCTCCAGCCCCGAGAATGCGTCCAACGCCGAGTTCATCATCAATTCGCTGAGACGCCTGCCTGAAGAACACGTCCAAGAATTTCTTAGCCATATTCGACGAGACCCCAACCTCGACCTCGCTTCTCTAGCCGACCAATGGCGCAAAAACGTAACGCTGACGCAGAGTGAGCCCGTCGATGTCCAAAGCCTCGAGTCGGACCTGAGTGTGCTGCTTGGGAAGCCAACTGTAACGTCCACCGGCCAGAGCAGACACTTTGGCCATTCTGCTAGCCTTGGCCTGGTCCCCGAAGATGAGAACTTTGGTGGTGGTCGGCTGCGTACCAACTGTGTGAAGCCAGAGCGTCAAGGGTCAACGTGGACCAACGTGACTGATGACTTGGCTTTCGTCGAAAAGCTACTTGACCTCTACTTCACCTGGAGTCACCCCTTCTACGTTCTCTTCAGCCGAGAGTGCTTTTACAAAGACTTCAGGGCAGGGCGCGACAAGTATTGCTGCTCCTTACTGGTGAATGCCATATGCGCATACGCATGTCACCTTACAGACGATCTGGCGGGCCGCACCGACCCCGATAACTTCCGCACGGCTGGCGACCACTTCTTTGCTGAGACCAGGCGACTGCTGTTCGACGACGAAACCCCGAGCCTTACAACGGTTCAGGCGCTCTGCATCATGTCGATGCGCGAGCCGAGCACAGGGAGAGATAGTTCTGGCTTCTCCTATATGGGAAGGTGTCTTCGCATGTGTGTAGAGCTCGGTCTGCACTTGAATTACGGTTCCAACGCTACCCTTGGCTTGACACCGAGTGAAGTCGAAGTGAGGAAAGTCACCTTCTGGGGCTGCTTCACTGTAGATACGTAGGTCTTATCCTGGCTAGTTTTGCACTGAACAGGCTAATCTGACGTAGGGTCTGGACAATCGTTACTGGCCGCATATCTCAACTTCCTCGAGCCGCCATCACTCTTGACAAGCCCATTCTAGAAGAGACCTCCAACCTCCCTGAAGCTTTTCCTGCACCGTCACAGGTCGCCGTGGCCGGTGTTGTAACCACCCGTATGTTTCTTCATGAATTCGCCTCGCTCTCGGAGCTTGTCAATGACAACAACCACATGTTTTTTGCGCCAAAAGAGCGGCTAACAAGCAGTAAATTACTCGACTGTTACCATAAGTATCAGGCATGGTACAGAAGACTACCAACTTCGTTAGGCGTCGAGGGCAAGAAGGAACCTGAGCCCCACATTCTGGTGCTACAGTACGTCTATAGAACCTTTACATGCTAGAACAAGGAACTGACATCAGATGTAGCATGCTGTACTGGACCATCATTGTCCATCTCTTTCGCCCGTTGCTCAAAGTCGACTTTATCCACTCCGATATACGCCCTCGAGACATCTGCGTCGACGCAGCTAACAAAGTGTCCGAACTTGTCAGAATCTATCGACAGGTCTACGACTTCCGCCAGGCCCACCTACTTATACCCCATGTATTACTTACCGTCTGCGTTGTGCATCTGCTCTATTCGAAGGATAACAGTGTTTCTCGACAGAACCTTGTCGAGGGCATGCAAGGCTTGGATGATCTTCACGAATGCCATTACTTTGGGGCGAGAAGCTTCCGAGTCATATATACCTTGGCGAAGACATGGAAGTTACCTTTCCCAGAGGAGCTTAGCAATTCTGCGTTGATACCAACAAGTGACCCCAATAAGCCCAAGGGTACAATCAGTCCTCCGGCCGACCCTCTTTTGATACCGCCTAACACAACGACGATTACCGGTAACCGGATAGGGCCTGGTCGCCTTCACCCGCCCATTGCCCAAAGGAGGGAGAGCTTGTCGATGTTTGCCTCCCAACCACGGTTACAGTTGGCTACACACCCCGCCAATTCAAGACCAACTAGTGTGGTATCTAGCCAGCACCATCCATCGCCTGTCGTTGGGCATACACCTATGCAAAGTAGCTATAATACGGCGATGCCTATGCCGACATACCAATACTCGCAGTCCATAACCACCGCACCTAACATGTCTACAATAATGACATCGCCCGCCACCGACACCGCAGAATCCATGTTTTGGAACCCAATTCCCGGAGTGCCAGGGCCGATCCTACCGCGCCACACCTACCAACAAATAAGCCCCATGGGCTTGGAAAGCGTACTTCATAACACGGATATGAGTGAACGTCTTGGCCGCGATGGTTTCAAAATTAGCGAGGATTGGCGATCAAGTCATATCAACGGCTTCGCTACTGGTGTTGGAGGCGGTGTGTATGGTAATCCGCATAGCCAGGCAGATACCGGGTATGCACATCGAGGGAGCTTCGTGCAACCGACGGACAACGTGAGTTACCCACAAGGTACACATGGAGGGCATCATCACACGCATGAAGAGTACGATCCAGGATGGTGGCAGAATGCGAACGGAGAACAGGGACCAATGAGCTGACAGATGCACGATCTGAAGATGGAAGATTGGAGCTTTGCTCACTTGGGGCAGGGTCTGGTTTGATGAGCTCTACGGTTGGGTAATCCCTCTCGCATAGAAGCCTTTGGGGGATCCAAATTGCCCTGTAGAAGGCGTATACTTGCATCATTTAGCAGAGGCGAGGCGCTTAAGCACTGAACGATACGAAAGTGTCTCTTGGGTAGAAGGTCCAATGCTGGCGGTGTGGACTACGAGTTCTTATGGACATGGTTGTTTGCATGTTGCAAGCAATCAGTTCTAAACCACTCTTACAATTTTGCTTGTATTTAATTTCGAGTCCGACTTTTTTTTAGGTGTGCGTGTGCACACCTCATTACCCTCATCGCATTACAGTTTTGCTCCCTCATTGAACCAACCCATAGATGCTAAACTGATCTAGCAGGCATAGTGACAGAAAGAGTAATAATATGTATTGCGACTGTATAGATAGATACGCAGGTAAGATAGGTATAGATGATAAGACATGACGAGGGTATAAAAAGATATAAAGGGAAGCCAAAGAAATAATGTAGAGTCCACAAAGTAAAGAAAAAGAAAAGAAGAAAGAAAAAATCCGTGGAGCACGTCGGCCGCATGAATTCTCAAACACCCTTCTGCTTCCCAGCTTGGACAAGAACACTAGCAGTCCCAGCACGCTCCTCGTACAACCGCCTCAGATCTTCGACCGACTGCTTCTTCAGATTCATTTTCTTGGGCTTCAATGTTCTGCCTCTAAAAACACCATTTTCAGCTTCTGCACCATCCTTCTTATTCTTGGCAAAGTTCTCGAAGCTGGGCATGCGCTGCATGAGGCTTGGACTTGGGGTGCGGATACGGGGCGCCGCAGCTGGAACGGGGAGGCTGCTTGCTTTGATGGGTGCGTTGATAATGGGCACTTGAGGCGTTACCGGGTATACAGGTCGGGCAAGTGAGTTGATGCTGGGACTGCGGTTCGTTTTTGTTACAGAGAAGGGTATGCTTGGGCGGCGAAAAGCAGATTCTGTTGCTGGTGCTGAGACTGCACTTTGTGGAGAGCTCATTTGAGGCGACGCTACACCTTCGCTCGATGCGTATGTAGAGGATGGACCTCGCTTCGCACCAGAGTTGCTGTAGTAATTACCCGTGAGTCCTGGAAGCACCATGCCGCCCATGGGCTGTTTGTAAGTATCATCCTGCGCGACGACGGCCTTGGAGACGTTGTCAATCTGCGTCGAAGTCAGGGTTTTCCTTTTAGGAATGTTGAGTCTAGGCGCAACAGTAGAAGTAGTGGTAGTAGAAAGTTGAGGAAATGACGCATCTTCTTGTGCGCCAGTAGATGCTGATATAGGAAGGACTGGAACTGGATTGCTCGTACCAGACTTCTTCTCATCCGACTGTCTGTTCCATCGTGGTGGTACCTTGGGGGGCTGACCGATGCGGTTGTCGTCGTTTCGTGGTGGGGCGAAGCCATCAGTGATGGCAGCGTACGTTATGGGTGATTCAGTGACATCTCCAGGGACGTCTGATATGATAGTAGAGTAGCGAGGAGGTACTGAAAGGGGCGGTGCAGGCTTCCGCTGAACAGAATCCGTGGAGGATTTAGCTGATGGTGCGCGGGACCGTGGTGGTAGCGGAGGCGGTAATTCCTCGCTTTGCATCTGTCGTGGCTCGTGATAGGTAGGCAGCGTTATACCGCTCATCTGGTCTTCCAACGAGCCTTTGCTATCGGCGGAATCTCGATTCGCGTCCGCGGGATCCTCCCAATCCTTCTCGTCTTCAGGTAGCTTGAGCTCTTCGTAGAAGGCTTCCTCGGTGCATCCACATGCTTCTCTTAGCCCCTCGCTCCACATGTCGATTGCTTGCGTGAAAATTCTCCTAATAATGGAAGACATCTTTGCATCTTCGAGCTGATCAGGGCCACACAGTAATCCTGGTGCAAAACAGACGGCCAAGTTTTCTGCCGTCATTTTGTTGTCCTCTTGTCGTGCAGCGATGGCACTCATGAGAGGTAGAAGATGCCTACATAGGATTTCGCGGGATATGCCAGGCAACAAAGACCATTCTGAGGTTGGCGAGAACAGGTCTGTTAGTTTGTCGAGTTCAAGGATCTCTTGGCTATCCCCGTAGAGTCGTTTGAGATCCCTATACGAGTCTGTTGGAAAGATGGGCTGGCGCAGAGATGCATACCATGCTTTGATCAAAGCTGCAGCCATGAAGACGGAGTATGCGTCGCTGGGGACCACCTCAGCTAGAATCTCGTCTTGATGTTCTGCATGTGGATAAGGTGGCATGGGGAGGGCTACTTCGTTGTCCTTCCAAATGATGTATTTTTGGCCCCTGTTGTATGCTTCTTTCAATGCGTCGCGCAGCCTCGAGTGTGGGGGTACACGGAAGAGGCCTTCGCAAGTGATGTTCTGTTCCATGAGCACGAAGCTTGTCGTCTCTCGCAGCACGCGAGGAAACCGTGTCTTGCCGTTACTGCTTGTAGGAAAAGGGGCGCGGGCGCCGAATGCTCGTTTCCCGCTGCCATTAAAGGCGGAGATGTGTTCTGATACGCGACGGTCGGCAAGATAGGTCGAAGGAGGAATAAGGAGGTTTTCGATTTGGATTTCGCGGGCAAGCTGAGTCAAGTTGGATACTGGAGGGAGTCAGCATTATTGCGCACTGCGGGGATGAGGAGACGTACGATGATAGATCTTTCTCCTGAACTTGGGGCTGACAATGGTGGAGAAGATCTCGGCCAGTATCCTCACCCAAGCTTTCTCGTGCACGATGTACAGTCTCTGGAGCCTCTTTCGCATGGCCCTTGACAGGACATGGTACGCCTGTAGGAACCAGCCCCAGCCGGGGCGGTGCTTCTTGTTTGTCACCGAACCATCGCCATCGCCTGCAAAGAAGATGACCTCATATTCAAACCCCTTTAGGAGCTCGTCTTCTTCTGGTAGGCGTGCAAGGACATAGGGTAGTAGAGAGTCATAGTCGGCTTCGTGTGAGTCTGGCAGAGCGGCGGCGTTGAGGATGAAGACCGGTCTTCCCTCGTGCGACGGAAGCGGCGAGCGGTAGAGAACGGAAGCGGCGATTTTGGCTAGATCTGGGGAGTAGTTGGAACTATGCGGTGGTGGGGGTACTGCTGAGAGGGATGAGCTGCGCAGCCGATTGGCGATGTGAGCACGCACGCCGCTCATGGCGACGAGTGATGGTGGTGGGAAGCTACAGTCACGGTGGCCGTCTACGATAGATGAGAATGGCGGGTGAATCGAGTATATGAGCACGTGCAGAGAATAGTGCCTAGGTAGTTGGAAGAGTCGATCGAGGGCCTGAGGCGGTGCGGTGCGGAGATGTAGCCCTGGAACTATAAACAACCCTTGGGTACGTCACCTTCATCAGCGCGACAACAGGGTCTCAACTTTTTTTAGCGCATCTAGGCACCGACGTCGCTAGTTCTGATTTGGCTCTACTACTCTAGAGTCCCCTATGTTTCCGATGCCGCGTCGCCTGCACAAAAGCTACGTGTTTTCTCTTAGGGGGGCGGTTGTACCCAAAATGCCATCCTAAAGGCATACGCGGCAACTTCTGTAAATAGGAGAACAAACGAACTCGTCTGTGGGGTGAGGTCAGATTTGGGATTTGCCCGGCACAAGACGCGTGAGGGCTGCACATGTAATATAATATCACGCATTACTGACAAGACAACATGTCCATAGATGGGTAAGACGGGGCATCACTTTTCGCCTCGGTTGCAAACTCTACTTCCAAATACCGAGCGTCATTCATGACATTCGGCGCGTTTGCTGTGAGGCGCTCCCGCTGACCAAGTCGCACAACGCGCAGTATGACTCCCCAGCGCTACTCGTCCGTCTCCGAGCCATGGCCATCGCCTGCACCCTCAGCAGCCTGCCCGTCGAATACCAACTGCACGCCTTCTTCTTCCAACCTCCTCCGTAATACCTGAAAGCGGTGTGTTCGCTCCCCAAACTCCTCCATGCTGCTATTCGCTTCTTCCAGCACTTGTGCTAGATCCTGTTGGTCCAGCCCTGGCTGCACCAGCCTATCTATTCCTATGCTTTGAAAGTATGATTGGAACTGTTCGAGTTCGGCTAGTAGCTCTTCTCGTACCGCATGGTCACGGGGACGCCCTGAGAGTGCTCCAGCAACCGAAGCATCGTAGGACTCTATGTTGTCATCCGGAGGTAGTGGGTCGGAGACGGATGTGAATTTGGACTTGACGCGAGGGTCGAGAAGAGTCATGAGCGGTTGGTTATCCGAAAGAATGACGTGTCTGGCAAGGTCCGTCTCTGGTATTTGCCCAAGCCAGTAAGGGGCCTCTCCAGCTCCCAGCTCTTCCTCGAAAGAGTAGCACATCTCCACTAGTAAAGTCGTTCCTTCGGTGTTGTTCCACAAGTCCTTCGCCTTGGGTACATACAGCTGACATAGCAGCTCTTGGTAATCGCCGTTTGGCTCTTTTCCCCATACAGGTTTCGGTATTGGAGACAAGTCCAGCTCTTTGCACAGACGCGCTGCTAGCCACGGATATTCCTTGATCGCGTTGCGCAACGTCGAGCGTGCTTTTTGTGGCTGCTTGATGCGGTCATGAGCAAGCGCAACGCTGAAGGCGAGATTTGGAGGGACCTTCCACTCTCGCTGTAGGTAGTCTGATTCGACCAGATCAATCAAGGCCCCCGGTTCTCGCCCTCTTAGAGCTAGCTGGTCGATGAGTAGTCGAAGACAGTAAGGATCATGCTCAGGGTCCATGGCGAGCAGCATCTTAGCCCACTCGAAGGACGTGCGCCATGTTGCACGGACACCCAATGTGGCTATATAGCGCCATACAGCGAGCCAGAATTCCCGGTTCTCTGGACGGCGAAAGTCCAAACGGGCTTTACCCGCCGCTAGGCTCGCAGAGAAGGTGGAATGCACAGAGCGTCCAAAAGTGAAGAGGGCGCGCTCTAACATTTCGGACGCAGCAGCGTTCTCTCGCTGTTGCTTTGCAATCTCAGAGACTTGAAGCAGAGTGGAGATGTGGAAGGCTAAGGATAGATTTAGTACCCTGACCTGCACAGGACACGGGAACACTTACGATTATGATGCAGGAGTTGAATCATACGCTCAGAGTCCATACTTGCAACGCAGATCTGGAACTGTCGCTGAACATCCTGATACATTCTATTATGCACAAATCTGTACTCAACTGTACCGTCTGGTCGCTTCTCAACCACCTCCATGCCGAGACCACCAGATGTAGCTCGTGGCCACTCCTCTTTACCCTGAATAAAGATGTTCCGTCGAAGTCCCAAAGACGCGAGGTTGCGGTTACCAGGAGCGTTACGTCCTGCAATTGCAGCGGCGATGCCACCTTGCTGACCACGTTGTCGAGGCCGCGCCTCTTCTTCGGCACTTTGCACAGCGGCTCGACCGAAGAGCCTCTTCATCTCGTTGGCGGCGTGCAGGTGTTGCGTGTCTACACTTAGCACAGAGAAGAGCTGCTTCTTCTCTTCGCTAGTAGCATCCTGCTGATCTGATCCAGTCCCCCTTTGACCGTTCATAGCAAGGTTGAGGGCAAGCAATGCCTGGTCGATTTCATCGAGATCTGACTTTCCTTTGGCTGAAGCAGCAGTCTTGTCAGCGTCTGCAGCCTTGCCCTTGGCTTTCGCCTTCTTTTTCTTCTTCTTGCTCTTCTTTGAGGATTTTGATGCGGGCATAGGCTCGGCCTCCGCGTGACCATCAGAATCTTCGACCTTGGGTTCAGCGTCTTGGTCCGCGTCGTTCCGATCCTCATCGTCATCGTCTTCGTTGCCACCATCGTCTAGCATGGCAAACAAACTGGGTTTCGCCTTCGTATTGGGCGCCACTTCAGGCTCCGACTCTTCTTCGTCTTGATCATCCTGGGCAAGTTTCTCCTGTATCTGCTTTTCTTCAAGTTCTCGCTGCGCCCGGCGCAACGCTCGTGAGGACATTTTGATGTGTAGAAAATTAAGTGGTCGCGGTAACGTGATGACGTCGGAGTGGTGGTTTGGATTGCTAGCCGTAAGCGTAGGCGGTTTTGTACGAACTGGGGTTAACTGGCCCCGCTTAAGCGCTTGGATGCAGCGTTCGCCCGACCTGCACCATGATTTCACTGCTGTAGTCCATCGTGCTGGTCAACCTCACTTCCACGATCCTTCACTCCACCTGCCAGATGCGGGCTGCCTTCCAAGTGCTTCGCTCTGCACGCCGCCCGTGCCTGCGCAAGCTTGCCCGCAGTCGTGTCGGCGTCTTCGCGCCGAGCAACGGCCTAGGCTTCCGGGCTCATCATCATCACTTCCGCCAGCGCACCTCCCCCATCGTCCTCGCCTCGTCGATGCAGTTCCGCGCTCTTACAGGTGCGGTAGTGGCTTTCGCCGTCGCCTCCGGTGCGTTCTATGCTTACAGGGATAAATCGTCGACGGGCCACTCGCAATCACCCGCCGACCAAGCCAGAAACTTAACCAGCGCCACAAGTAGCGAGCCCACGCGCAAGGCCCTGGTCGTGGGCCCTGGTGAGCTCTATACGGGAACGATTACTGGCAGTGGTCCTATCTCGAAAGAGACAGATGACTACGGTAGAAAGGTGCTGGAGATGTTGGACCCCGATCAAGCCACGGCGAAGTTGAGGAAGAACGAGGAGTCGTGGCTCGTAGGAAGGGGCCAAGGCGTTGTGCGATACGACGTGGTGCAGATTCCCAGCAACTCGCCTATCGAAGATGACCACGCCGAGAAGATCATCGAGGTACCATCAAACCTGGCTGCTACCGACAATGGCGCGTCGGCCAGTGACTGGATGTTCTGGGGCGTTTTCGACGGACACAGGTAGGTGTATACTACGGTTGCATGTCTGACGAGTACTAATGTCCACAGTGGCTGGGTTACTTCAGCCAAACTTCGCCAGACCCTCATCTCCTACGTCGCACGCGAGCTCAACACAACCTACAAATCCGCCATCGAAGACCCTGCACTCCACTTCCCGAGCCCCGAAGCTATTGACAGAGCCATCAAGACAGGCTTCACTAAACTAGACAACGAGATCGTACACGAGTCTGTCAAGAAGGTCCGAAAGGCTCAATCCAAGATCGCGGCTGCCGAGCTTCTTGCCCCCGCCCTTTCCGGTTCCTGTGCCCTCCTATCTTTCTACGACAGCCGTTCGAAACTCCTACGAGTTGCCTGCACGGGTGATTCTCGTGCGATTTTGGGTCGACGAGGGCCCAACGGCAAGTGGACGGTCACTCCTCTCTCTGAAGACCAAACTGGTGGAACCACAAGCGAGGTAGAGCGATTGCGCCGAGAACACCCAGGGGAGCCTAGTGTGGTTCGGAATGGTCGCATTCTGGGTGGCCTGGAGCCATCCCGTGCATTTGGCGATGCCTCTTACAAATGGTCGCTCGAGACAAACGCGGAGCTTAAGAAGTCCTACTTTTCAAGGTCACCTTCAACGCTGCTCAAGACTCCTCCATACGTCACTGCTGAGCCTGTTATCACCACAACCAAAGTAGAGCCTGAGAAGGGCGATTTCGTGGTCATGGCTACTGACGGTCTGTGGGAAATGCTTACCAATGAGGAGGTTGTTGGCCTAGTTGGTCAATGGCTCGACGCTCAGGGCAATCCGGGCAGTCAAGGTTCGCAGACTCAATCCTGGCTCAAGAGTTGGTGGTCAACACAGAAGCAACTGCCTGTTGAGCAAAAGACAGGCGAGAGCGGGGACGGACAGCGTGCACCAATACGCCAGCAACAATGGGGTACCAAGACCAGCCTGAACGAGCGTTTCGTGGTCGAAGACAAGAACGCAGCAACTCATCTTGTTCGAAACGCACTTGGTGGAAAGGACCAAGATCAGCTGAGCGCCCTGCTCACTCTTCCAAGCCCCTTTTCCCGACGATACAGGGACGACTTGACGGTTGAGGTCATTTTCTTCGGAGAAGGCGCAGGTACTGGTAACGTCACTCGAAATCAGGAAGCGAGCGCCGCAGAACCCGAGGTCAAGTCTAAGCTATAGAGTATCTTGTTATTTCTAATGCCGATTATCTACATTGCATGATTTTATTGGGCGACCTGTCATCGTGCCACGGCGTTTATGGGCTCTTGCGAGCATGGCGTTTGATGGGAGCATGACGCGCAGGGCGAGTTCCTGTCTGAACGATACGGTAGCATAGCTTAGTTTTCAGACCCTGGATTGGAATGAACCAGGTCCCTGGCCTGTCTGATTACATCTTTCACGTGCTCGCGTGTCCACAACCCTTTGCTGGTTGGATTCCGTGATATCCGCATGATGTCATGGTTGCGACTAGAAGCATCTTGAACCACGCCAACAATACAAAACTTGGTTGAACCTCTGATAATCTAACACTCATCGGACTTTAGCAATCAAGTCTCCAACATCCATAATTGTTAAGACAATCACAATGGCTGAATCGCTTGCAGCGTTCCGTGACCGCCGGTCGAAAGATCTCCGCCAGCTTGCAGAAGAGCATTTGCAACATGAGTGGGTAGCTTCATACTTGGGCGTAGGATAGCAATAGCTGATCGGAAGTAGTCTCAACCAACAAGATCGTGACATACTCAAGAGTGCAGGCGGCAAAGTGTCGATGCACGCCGGTTTCGCATCAGCAGTCGGGCTAGGTCTAGGAATCTACACAGCATTCCGATTGCGAGCCATGCGTCTAGCATACTTTAGAGCTTTCCGGGCCATGGAAAAGCCAGTGGAAGTACGCTTCGCAGACGGTCGCACCGAGCCTGTACCAGACATCACAGCGCAAATATCTGGACCTTCGCGTTGGGGCGACGCAGCGACCTACTTCCTCTT
Organism: Alternaria gansuensis; assembly: GCA_009289805.1. Taxonomy (NCBI): domain Eukaryota; kingdom Fungi; phylum Ascomycota; class Dothideomycetes; order Pleosporales; family Pleosporaceae; genus Alternaria; species Alternaria gansuensis. The sequence continues at coordinate 35,831 of WBOK01000398.1, read as the reverse complement.
TTCCGTTGGCGGTCTTTTCCTTGGAGGTGAATTGGGACTATTGACGGGTACAGCGAGTGCATCGAGGACGATCACCAAGGACCCAGCGAGCAGGGAGAGGATTGAGAAGGCGTTTAAAAATTACCGAATTGATGTGCTGCAGAGGGAGATTGAGCAGCTGAAGGGCAAGAGTCGGTTCGAGGAGTTCTTTAGCGGCGGCGCATCTAGTGCGTGAGGGACCAACTGTAGAGGATGAGCTGTAAGATTCAGGGAGCAGCATTGCGTACGTGTATACACACTCTTCAATCAGGCGGCATACTTGCCTATCTGAATGTCTGAGGCGCCCTAGCAACCGACACCATAACACACATGGATCGGCATCGACGGTTGATGCAAACTTGGTCGTAAAAATCAACTCTTTAACATCACAAACTCATCATTTGTACGCAATGCGATATTATCTATATTCCTATGTTTATGACAGACCCGCCATTCTTGCATCCAGACTCGCGCACATGACGTGCCGCGCTAAAATGGTGGCGCGGCTGATGCAGATCGTCGACCCGCGTGGCCGGCAACCTTAAAACAGAGCTAATATACGTCATAGCAGGCTGCCTAACTAGGATACCCCGAATGGCCCGTTCGGGGGGCTGAGAAAACAATCGTCGTCTGGAATTTCTCAACAGCAGCAGCTTTCCTTCAGAAAGCATTGCTTCCTTGTTGCCTATCTCTTCGCATCCTTTCGCTCTAGAAGTTATTTGTGACTTTGTTAAACGAAGTTACAGCCAGCGTACTCATTTACCCCGTATTCGGCACGAACGGCACTGCATAGCAACCAGACCTGCTGGCTTTCCATTGCAAATACCTGGACGACTACGGTCCTCACTATCGCTGGAAAAGGAGCGACATAACCGGTATCTGTTCCCAGCTGTGAGCCCGTAAATTGATAGTAGATTTAAAGACCTCATCACCCCTGCGGCGATCATGAAGGGGGCGATACTCTCCATGGTGTGGCTTACGGGCCTTACTGCCGCCCAGGGTAGCTCGGCCTCGGTCACTCCATCAGTCATCACTTTATCGGGATCGCAGCGGAGTCTGACGGGCGATGATGCGGCTCCCAACCCAACCGTGCCTTCGGATTTTGAGGGCAGCACATTTGCGACGATAACCTTGCCTGCATCGTCTGGAACGTCTGGTAGCGCATCTTCGTCCAATGGCACGGCCTCAATCAAAAGCACCCAAGATCCCGTTACAAGTATCGGAGGCGGAAACAGGACATTGACACCGACTGGCACTGAGACAGCTCCAGCGCTGCCGTCCAACACTCAACCATGTAACAATTACTTGGAGTTCTGCAACCGCAAGTACTCCAACATCACCGAAGTAGCCGCGCACAACTCGCCCTACACACGACAGAACAACATTGCGCGCAATCAAGAGTACGGTGTGACGCAACAACTGAACCATGGTATTCGCATGCTGCAGGGCTCAGCCCACTATGTCAACGGCACGCTCTACTACTGCCATACTTCTTGCGATCTGCTCAACGCTGGTACTGTGGAAGACTACCTACGCGAAGTCACCAAATGGGTAGAAGCACACCCCTTCGACGTTGTTACGATTCTCTTCAGCAACTCCAACTGGGACGAAACAACCGATGACGGCAAGCCACTCGTCACATCCTCCAACTTTGCCGAACCGGTCGAGAAATCCGGCCTGATCGAATACGTCTACCAGCCACCCAAGACCGCTATGGAGCTCGAAGACTGGCCAACGCTCGGAGAACTCATCATCCATAACAACCGTGTCATCACATTCATCGACTACAACTTTGATACTGATGCGGTTCCATACATGCTATGGGAGTACTACAACATGTGGGAAACGCCCTTCTCCCCTACCGATGCCAATTTCCCATGCACGCTGGACAGGCCCGAAGGAATGGCTGAGGAGAAGATGAGGGATGTCATGTACATAGCGAATCACAACTTGAACGCTGAGATTTCGTTTGCGGGATTTAACCTGCTGGTACCCAACGTAGCACAGATCAACCAGACCAACGCATTGGAAGGAGAAGGCAGTCTGGGAGCAACCATCAATAGCTGCACAAGTACGTATTCCCATACCCAAAGCTCAGTACCTTTACTTGCATTTTGCTAACACATATTCCCACAGGCAACTGGGGCCGCCCACCAAACTTCCTCATCGTCGACTTCTACAACCAAGGTCCGACCAACGGTTCCGTCTTCGAAGTCGCCGCCCGCGCAAACAACGTTACATATAACCGCGAGTGCTGCGGCACTACATCTCTGGCCAACATGCTGCTCCGGCCCAGTGCCACGTACTTTAGTTTCGTATTTGCAATTGTTGCAGCATTGGTTCTATAATTTTCTTCGAACGGTTGAAGTTGTCTTGTTGCGTGATTGATTAGTAATGGGAAGAGAGAGTTATGATGCGCATAGGCATGGGTTAGGCGTTTACCGATCGACATCTTTTGTGTTCTTGCATCATGATAACGATTACAAGCAATTCTGTGTAGACCGAACATGCATTAAACTTTCATGTCGTTTTCACTTGCATCGTCTTTGTCTCCTCTTTCTACATCATCGCAGTATGGGTTTCAGAGTGTAGCGGACAGCTTAGTTACCTACTACTGAATAGAGGTAGAAACAGTAGAGATGGAGCCCCTGTGTGTGAATCGGAGATGAATAGGTGAAGGTGAGTGTTCGCAACATATCGCGCTAGTGCGCACTGTTCATTCCGTTTGTTGTTGTGGACTCGCCTTGACACCCTGTCACTCTTCTGCACTCACAAGCTACAACAACTACGCAATGTCGACTTCTGTGAAAGTAGTTCCGAATCACTATCGGGCCTTAGGTGTCAGCTCCGACGCCGCCCACGATGTCATCAAGGATGCCTTCTACCGGTTATCGAGGGAGAACCACCCGGACAAAGTTAACTACGACAAGAGTATACCTGAGGATCAGAAAGAGGGCGTTCGCGAACGCTACAAGCAGATCACCGCGGCTTGGAATGACTTGAAGACCGCAAGTGTTAGGGCCGCCTACGACATGCGGTTCAATGTATACCTAGAGGAGTTGAGGAAAGCGAAGGAGGCTGAGGCTGAGGCTGAGGCTAAGGCTGAGGCGGCTGCTAGACGGAAAGCGACAGCGAGAGAGGCGGCTGCTAGGTCGAGAGCAAGAGCAAAAGCGAAAAAGGATGAGGCTAAAGCTGAGGCGGCTGCCAGGTCGAAAGCGGAAGAGGCTGAGGCCAGAGCTGAGGCGGCTGCCAGGTCGAAAGCAAAAGCGGAAGAGGCTAAGGCTAAAGCTGATGCGACTGCTGAGGCTAAAGCTGATGCGACTGCTAGGGAAAACAAGCGAACCCGCACAGGTCCTTCATCGTTTGGCGAGAATTCACGGACAGAGTCAGGAAACGACTCTCGTCCTGCGCCACCACCCCCTGCAGGCTCAGAGTCGCGACCCCCACCAACACAGGGTGCCGAAACGCCTGCCAATACCGTCCCACCCCCTTCTTTTCCTCTACAAGATCACAGACATGAGTTTACGGGGGGAGAGTACCCAGGACCAGAACCAAAAGGCCCCTGGTATTACGCGCCGGTCAGTAACAATGGAGAATACACGCAGATCGACTATGCCAGCCATACGGGCTGGAAGTTTAGCATCGGCGTAATCAAGCTCTTCAAGTGGGTCGCACAGCCGCAGCTCTCACAATCCGTCCCAGGGAAAATGAGGATTGTCTGCAAGTTCACTTTAGAGCGAGCTCCTATCAACAGTACCATGGATTATCTCTATGACACGGAAGAACTCATCGTATCTGTCAGCCACACTCCAGGCTCACGACCTGCCTTCGTTGCATCTCGCTTCATCGAGACGGATGGCAAGATTGAGCTAGTTGTCCAGGTGTACACTCCCAAGGTGGGTAAGCTCAACCCCCATACCGAATACCGATACAACACCGACTTCGGATTCGGTAGTCAATTTGACATACCCAAAGAAGCCTCGACGGCAGGAACACAAGTCATATTCTACCCGAATACCCTGCGTCGTCGTTTTCAGTCGACAATCTACCACCTACCATTCCACCATTTCCACAGGAGTCGCCTGCCAACTTCCTCATGTACAAAGATAAGGACTTCAAAATCTTGGAAATGAAACCGGAACATTACTGCAGGGAGATTTTGTTGCATGGGAAGAAGTGTTGGAAGCTGATCGCAGTGGGATGGAAGTAGAGAATTAGTGCCCACAGATCTATACATTCATCACCTGGCCAGCAGACTGAAGCTGCAAGAGCAACGAATGAATGCGTCAGCCATATTGAGTGTTCATTCATCATAAATTTAGTGTCATGAGCAAGGTGTTCAAGTGCAAAGCATCGAGTGTATGAACCTGTTTCATTGTGTGTTCCCTAGATCCGTGTCCCTACTAATCGACCATCATGCTTGCCCAGGTCAGAAATCTGCAATGTGCTCCAAAGATGCTGTCACAATGCTTGTGGGTCTTGATCCATGTCCTCTTCGGGTCGAGCTCGCTTCTTGTTTTTTGCTTTGGTGTCGCAGGCAGTCAGGTCTTTCTTATGACTGGTGACTACCAAACCCATATTGGGAAACATGGCGACTATGGGGCCGAGAGGATGAGGGCGGGTACTTGGGCTCATCTCGAAACTAAAGCCATGTTAGAATGGCGCTTATTAGTTATTGCTTGGACAACTTACATGAAGCCTGTTGATTGCCAGGTGCAGTCATGGTGAATTACCCCACCGCTCGCTAGGACCCTAGATCGGACCTCTTGAAGACGCTCTCGAGCTGCGGGTGTCCTGAAATGTACCTGCGGAATTCAGCGTTAGGAATGAGCAGACAAAGACATAGGCACACTTACCACATAGTAGTGCGGCTGGCGACGAGGTGGCATATTGAGTGTTGTTTGATGGATAGTGAATGGTAAACTTACAAATGTGTGTGCAGAGAGATAAGATAAGCGATCAATGGTTCGCTTCGCATGGCCAAACACTGTAGGCTCCAACCGCAGTCGGTCGCTCATCGCTACGTCATAGTAGGAAAGTGAAAGATGCAGGTGAATACTCGATTTCTTGCTTGCAAAATCCACGCTGTATGTAGTATACTAGTCGATTGGCCGCCGAGAATTTGGCACAGTATGATAGGTATCGGCGCGCGATCTCCCGCTCTGCTGTGAGTTTGTAGGTAACTGGACAATGCCAGCAGTACCGCCATGTTCGTACGTCTTCCCGTTTCCCGTTTCTTCGTTGAGCGCTCGGAGACGAGCGTAGACGGCCCTAGATGCTGAACCAGTCTCGAAATGTATCGAGGCGCGTAGGACCGGATCTGCGGAAACAGCTACGGTGTAGTTCAGATTCTCTGGCGTTATGTAGAAATCAAACATCGATATGGCCGTGTAGATCATCCGAGTTCTAAGCACCCTGCGCATTGCCGCTCCCTGCACCAGATTGTTCCTTGAATGATGTAAGCAGGTACATATTGATAATTGAGATGCTATGAAATCAAAACTTACAGGAGGTGGACGCTCGTCGCGAACCATTCATGACTTGACATTATAGTGGCCTCGTCCAAGATACGCTGACTCCAGAAGTCGATCTGTTCGTCTTCAGACAGCTGGGCGTAAAAAAGTTTCCTCTCTGGTAGTTCTGGGGTGGCCATTCCAAAGGGTTGACGAAGTTTGGCCACGTAGTCAATATCAAATGACCTGACGTGGTCTACCACTCGTTGTTGCTTCAAGATAGTATTCGCACGCGATCTCCTACCTTCCTGTAATGCGCTAAGCTTCGCGAGTTCAACCTCAAGCGTGGACTTTATGAGCCGTTGCAGGCGCTGCAGGATTTCTTTTGCCTTTTCGCAACGTGCTCGGGAGGAGATACTGCGGCTTTGAGCACTTGCTTCATCCTGGTCTGGTAATCGGGTGCGCATCTGTTTTCCCTCGAGGTAGATGTTGTGGGCATTAGTTGTGATATTGTCGATCGCTATGATCCCCTTCACTGTTCTGAGAAGAAAACTCTCAGTACCCGCAAAGTTGTTGCAAGCTTCACTTTCGATGTCTTTAAGGGTCTTTAAGTCTTTTTCGTAGACAGCTGGCGAGAGAAAGTGTTTCAACCTAGACAGTAAGGTCAAAAGGGGACTGGAAGTCATGAACTATCAACACAATTACGGTCATATCAATGTGTACAAGGAAGGGGCTAAAACCGGATTCACGATGGGACGGCTCGGTTTCTTCATATTCGACATGAAGCGCGCATAGGAAGTGTTTCTGGGTCTCCCGTTGCGTGAAGTACCGGCCGAAGAATGGAAAATGGATAATCTAGGCATCACTCTTGCAGAGCTTCGTGCTCAGGACGACCATTGTTGGACGGGGTTTATCTCTTGGTTATCCGCGGGTGAGAAGTTTGCTGATAAGGGCGACTCTGGGGCTATGGTGTATGCTGTCCTTGACAGCTTCCATGTCCCTCTTGGTGTGCACTTAGGGAAGCCCGCAACTTTTCGAAACTGCTCCATGTTCTTGGGTCTAGAGTCATTCTGCGTTGAGGGCAAACTCCACCAATTGGACCTGCATTTTGTGTAAGATCATTACGCATCGATGTTTTCATATTACTAGTTAGTTCGTTCCGTTAAACTAAATCGTTGCTCCATAATAAATATACTGAATGACTCTACAGTTGAACGTGCTTTGCAATAAAACACATGCTATTTAGTTTTTATCTATTCCACCCTCTGGTACTATAATGACGCAGAGCAGACGAGCAACTGCCAACTTTTAATAACCCGCCCCCCCCCCCCAAAAAAGGATACGAAATGATTCTCTCCAATGAGGGACGTCGTCAACGTAATGTACTCGAGTACCTCCGATTGAGTCCATATGTACCTAGGTAAGCATACATCAGATCAAGCGGAGATCAACTGCTGGTCTCAGCGCTCTCTTGTCACGGTCATCGGAAGCAAGCTAATTGGCTAGGTGCTCTAGTGGACTACATCACAGATCTTTCCCCACTTCATGAACCATGGCATTGAGATTGGGAATAATCCTTCCGCCCCAGCTCAACCACGGATTACGCCAGCTGGGATGACTAACAGGCAACCTTGATTTTTGTATAAGACGTGCGCTCCAGTCATTATACTCTATAGTCTCGACAAATATCTACTCCAACGCACTTCCCTTACCGAAACCACTCGCTGCACTATCTCACATTTACAGACATGACGAAGAACACCAACGTTCCCAAAGCATGCCACTGTGCACAAAACTCATCCGGACCTACACCACCGACCACCAAGCAGCAGCCAGAGCCTGTGCCGATCGAGGGAACACTATCGAAATCTTCCACGACTTCTGATGAAGCCCGTGTTGCGCCCAGACAAGTCGTTGCCACCTCCAGCGCCAGTCCAAGCGAAAGACCAACTCGTGATCCGATGATGCCTACGCCAAGGAAGCTGACTTTGGACGAGCGACGCCAAGTATTTGAGGCATGGGATTTCTCCAATTGGGGGGCTCAAGAGCCCTGCGTTATGGACCGAGTGCTGCCTCTTCTCTACGACATTCCGTGCGAGTCCTGGGTCGGTCTCGAAAAATTCAAAATCCACCACCCACGCGCCGCCGTCTTCGATGAATTGCATACCGCGCTTTCACTGTATGGATACGATTTATTTATGTATGGTCGCGGCGAGGAGGGAGTAGCCGTTTTCCAGTTCGCTAATAGAGAGTATCCGGAACTACCGGATTGGTTGCCACTTGACCACATCAAGATTGTGAAATGGGAATCTCCTCTATCACCGCTAGCCGTAATTTTGGAGTAAGAGGCACTGGACACTGCAGACTATTGTGCTGTAAAGAAATAGGTACGTGTCTTTTTTCACCTATACAATAAGAGAGCGATGCGTGGCTTACATGTGTTACAGGAAGTTTTCAGGTCTTTACATTCTGTTGAACTCCAGAATCTGAACGGGCATGGTATGGGTTTCGGAAATTTGGAGTGGCTTGGTTTGCGATTGCGTTATCGCCGGACCAATGAGTCGAGATTATAGAATGTAGCATTTGTATCTTCCTTTCGCGTTCGAATAAAGGGGTTTCATGTGCAAAATATTGGGAAGATCAGCCGTGTAGACATCCTCGCGAAAAGGAACATGATTCTACAAGATCGGTCCTGACAATGGTGTACTAGTAATGATTTTATTCGGCTACGAAGTTGCCATACGTGAGATATGAATGAATCGCCCATGCTAAGCCGTGTCCAAAAGTAAACAATCCCGTGGTATCTCCCTGTAACTCCATATGCGATACAAACACTAGCTGTTTCAGCGTAGGCACGTCGAAAAAGAAACTGATATGTAAGGTTGTCATCTGCTGCTCATGGAACTTGATGAGCTCGGTGTACGAGTCCGCACAGGTTCGATGGCCAAGCTATCACTCCGCGGCGCCAATCCCTCAGGCCAACTGCGCCGCTCTCGGTGCTCAACGGAAGGTAGACTCTCATCTTCCTTGTTCAAACTCAGCCTCTTCTTGACTTTACTCCATGTCCTAAGCTTCTCGCCTGTGGAGCCTCGTCGCTTCTCCCCGGCCTCCGATTCCTTCCTCGTCTTTTCGTCGCGCACAGGATCGGAGAGCTTCCGGGACGCAGGTAGTGAGTTGAGGTATATAGGGTACAATGCACCAGCAGCATAAGCTGCGGCGATGACGCAGAAAGCGTATTGTGCGTTGTTGATCTTGAGTGCGGCGTACATTATAGGTGGGATGACGGCTCCTCCACCAATGGCTGCCGTCAGAAGTACGGAAGCGTCTTTGGTGTGCTTGCCCATACCTCGTATCCCTTGTGCAAAAAGCTGTGGAAATATCGGACCTTCAAAGAACATGACGAGAACAATGACAGCTGCGCCAGCACTGCCCGAAGCATGCATAGCTGCTGCAGCGGAGGCAATTGCGCCTAGGTAGAAAAACAAGAGACTGAAGCGCGGTTTCACCCAAATGTCGATAAAAGCTGCCAGGAATCGAGAAACTGCAAACGCTGTGTGTCCAAAGGCTTGGTGTGATACGTGATCCACGGAAGGCGCGACGCGATTGACATATTCCTTGTAAGAGGTAGAGGTGGACTCTTGACCGCCAACATAGCAGAACTGCGACCAGACCGCCATTCCCAGGCCGATCCAAAGAACTTTTACTGGCTTGGATCCAATGTTGATGGTGGCTTCGCGGGCAAAGGGCACAGTACGTTGACTGGCAAGCTCCAGTTCTTCGTCGGTAGCTTCGGGAAGCGGTACGTAGAAGTAGATGACCGCAAGAGCGATATTGAAGAAGGATATGCCGAGGTATGTCCACTGCACATCAATGAGGCTCGTAGCGTTGGCAGGGAAGAGCACTTTCTTCGCCAAAAGCGGGGAAATGATGGTGCCAATAGCCTGAACAGCTTGCGATAGGTTTAGTCGCACTTCGGCATACTCAGGCGGTCCGCAGAGAGCTATGAATGGGTTCGCGCCCAGTTCCAGAGTAGACAGCCCTGCACCAGTGATGAAATTTGAGATCAGGAACGCTGGAAAGGAGTTGAGCACAGCGGAAGGCCAGAAGACAAGGGTTCCGCAAGCATAGACTGAAAGACCGACCATATAGCATGCCTTGAAACCCCAAGCCTTGAAGACGATCCGGCCGAAAGTTAAAGGTCCCACAATGTAGCCAACATAGTAGGCACTGTGTTGACCAACTGTCTCCCATTCGCTTGTGTGGGCTACTTCTTGAAAGCGTGAATTCAGTACGTCTAGGAAGCCATAGGCAAAGCCCCAAATGAAGAACAGTATGGTAACCATTATCACCGGGTACACACTCTCGCGATTGCTCCGTAAGGTAATGTTCTTTTTCTGCCCGGTGTTGACGAAGTCGATGAAAGTTGGTTGGCGCTGAGTGCGGGCGGTCGTAGCATGAGTAGCAATGGTATTCAATGATCTCAGTTGGGGTAGCTCCGTCATGTCAGGCGTAGTTAGGAAATCCATCATGCCCATAGGCTCATCACCACCGCTTCTATGGGAAAGAGGAGGTTTGCTGAATGGAGAGGCGGGAGGTGTCCACAGATCTGAGCGCTGCCGGGAGTCGAGAATGTCGGGGTGAAGTACAGCCTCATCGCTTGTATGTGTCGTGTTGTCACGCATGGTGTGGTCGATGATCCAACTAGGGAGGAATCTTCTGACCAGCGGCTTCAGTGCAGGAACACATCCACACATGATGCCCAAATTGATTTCCACAGTGCTCCACATGAAGGACAGGGATGAAAACCACGCAATATTGCCGGCGTTCCTTTGCTCGTTGCCAGATTCGGAAACCTGTTGTTGAGCGGCTTCGAGTGTATTGCGCTGAGCGTCTTGCAGGTATGCGACACGGACGACATCAACAACTGCGACAAAGATACCGAAACCGAATGTGATGACCAGTATCCTCTTCTGCTTTCTCGGCAGCCGCATGCCAGTAAGTATCGGCATGGGTAAGAATAGTATCGCTATGTCGGTTATGATGTTGAGCGGTGCCGAGGAAAGATATATCGTGACTATGTTCGTGCAGTGAGCTGTGTTGGGAACGGGGGAATCCCAAGCGGCGCCGATAGGGCGGCATTGAAGTAGATTCAGAATAGTCAAAGCCAATCCACCGACATTGACGACGACAAGAGTTGCGATGGTGGCCCACCGAAAAACTTTCTGCGTCTTGGATAGTGTAAGGTAAAAGAGGAGGATTGAGGTTTTGGTGGCCATTAAAGCTGGGTTCTATCGGGTCTTAGTGATGGCGACTTTTGCATGCGACGTGTTGTACGTACATAAAGTACCGAGAAGACGAAGGATGACTTCTTCATGGGCTCCAGCCACTGTGGGGGTATGTTCTCCTGCTTCCGTCCCAAGCCTTTCGTTGTGCCATAGCATATAGAGAAGGATGCGCCAAACGCGAGAACCCACGCCAGGATCATTGTGTAGTCGTCCCATCCTGGCTTTCTGACGACCAGAAATCTGGACATCAGACGGAAGCCAACAAAGACAGAGCACATGGCGAGCGTCGCAGCCGAAACTCCCAGCACCACGGGTCCTCTCGTAGGGAAGTCGTCATTGCTCAAGTCAGAATCCGCCATTTCGTGCGCCGCGCTATAATGAATATACCGATGCCATGGAGAGGAACGAGGATAGTGTTTATGGAAAGGCGGTCTATCGCGATCGCGGTCGTCTCGGGATCTGATATTCAGGCCACGGCATTATTTGGCGCCAGCCTCGTCGACGAGTCTCGGTATTCGGGCGACGGTGATGTGCAGACGGGTGGTCGTGTAGGAGACGGCTGGGTGGAGTCGAACAGTGCTCAGGGCCACGCGGGTTGATGCGGTGAAGGGACTACTGCCACCAGCAACGGTGGGCAGATCAACTGCGGCGAGCGAAGTGGAGTGTGCATGGCTAAATGCGCGACTTGTAAACGTATTAGACGGCCTTGGGTCGGCGTTTGAATCCTTGAATCATCATTGGGAGGAGCATCTGTCCACCTTGTGGGGAGAGAGACGCCATTTCGTCACAGCACCTGTCCCGGTCGAATCTCACCGAAATGCCGGCTCTGCCAACTGAGCGCCGTTTGGCAGGCCACGGAGCCCCTGTCGACTGTCTCATGCCCTGACTGACGTTTGTGCGCTCGAGTCCTGAAATATCACAGGTTTCTCTTGTATGGACAGTATTGGAAGCTGCGGGGCGAATGCATCACGCGCACTGGGTGGAACATGCAGCAACGGGCGCCGTCATGTCGAAGAGCGGTATTTTACACCAGCCTGGGGCCAAGGCATCATTCCAACCAAGTGGAGGGACGCCCGTGTGCACATCGACTCGAGGAACTCCCTTCCACCGACCTCAGCCGGATTTTGACCGGCCTGGGACTGGCGAGTGCTGAACCGTTCCTACGGATATGGGGAAACCGTGTGCATAGGCCCACAGACTCGCAGTTCAGCCTCGCTATTGGACTTTATTCCGCTCGCTTGGGCTTGTCGGACAGCGACGACAACGAGTCGGAGGCTGACTTGCTTCATCCTCAGCTTCTCCGCCCCGTGTGCTGTTGCATTGAAAGCGACCCTACAGTACACCAGCCTGGAAGAGCTAAACTCGAATACAGGCTTTTGAATGATGATCGATGTGCAAAGTTGTAGATCATGTTCATGTAAGGCACGATCAACGACATACGACGGTCTTCTTACGTGTGCCCACTAGCCCAACCCACTTAAAGCCTCAAACCATGCGGCTATCAAGACATTTCATAGTAAACTGCTGGGATTATGCGACAAAGAGTTGACGGTAAATGTGTACAGCGAGATGTGCTTCCGTAGCTCGGAGCTCCAAGTCGTCTTTGCCCGTTACCTCGCAAGTGCCGACGAGCCAATCAGCGGAGTGAACGGCCAACTCTTTCGATCGCTGAACGATATATATAAACAGGTCCGTTCTGCTGTATCAGAATTAACACACTCAACCAGTGAAGATGTTGGAGAACCCCCAGAACGCAGGAAAGCAATCAACTGTGAGTTCCAAAGACTGTAGCAGTCCGAACACGGTAAGCGCGCTTCGGCGCACTGTCGGCCCGCACCGGCTTAGCGCGTAATTCTCACTTTTCTTCCTCGCCAAATTCCAACGTGACTCTGAGCATTCTACACCAAACCACATCCTTCGCTCCACACGACATCACACGCATACGGTTGCAACGCGCAGCTTTATGCTAGCTACCGTACGCTGCAACGTTTCATTTTGTCGCTGGGTAAGGAGTATAGATTAGGAGATGGCTCTTTCGAAGACTCGGTGATTCGCTACTCTCCACGATCACGAGTTCAATTTGTAGCCTAGAAGAAGCCAAAGGATCTGCCAAGATCATCCCACTCGTGTTGCAGTGTTTGAGCGAAAGCCATGACGACTTTGCGTCTTTTGTTGGGAGACATACCCGTCCCACATCTAGCGGTGTGCAGTGCGAATTGATGCGAGTGCACATTTGACTGATGTTTGGTATTTTATACGTGTTTTTCGTAACAGAACATGTACCTGCGCGATGCCATCACAACTCCTTCTTTTCCGCTGGTCTCTGGTTTGCGCTGAATGCCATCGCCTCCTGCTTTTCACGCTGCTTCTCTGCAGCCACAGGTGTTGGTTTGTGCGTGACGAGTACCCAAACCGCCGCTACTGCCTCTGCTGCCAGTGCGATCATACTGGCGCATGCAATACCCCATATGTTTATGCTCACGCTTCCAAGCGGTGCGCGTGGGAAACTCAGTATCCACTCGACGTAGTATGGCACCCAACCGGCGGGTATCCAGAACATGGGCGACTTGGAGAACCATAACTGAAGGACAAAACGAAGGCCTTGGGTGCCGAGCCAGCGAAAGGTCGAGACGGCGGATGTAAAGGTGGACTGATGCGAGCGCAAGGAGCCATCTAGAGAAAAGGGCATTAGCGGTTGCAGCTTGTATAGTCACAGTCGCATCTGCGCGAGAAAATACACACCTAGCTTCTGGAACTCAGCCATGGCCTTGTTATGTTGCCTGTCCAGCTTCGCCCATTTCGAGAAGTTGTCCTGAGGTGACGTATTGCCCAGCTCGCGCTTCAAACGAACAATGTCCTTCTTGAGAACCTGGCATCTCTGCGCAGAACCGGATGTAGGCGTTGGTAGCTTATTGTAGAGAATCCATAGCTGCAATATGTCAGTCTGAGGCCTCCGCATGTTTGCAACCTGATGCGGGGTTTACCAGCTCGTTGACCGTGGTTGCGCCCACAGTATTGATGATGTGGAGCAGTAACTGCAGGGTGAAGACTACCAGGAGGAGGGACGGCATGTTTGTGGACGATGGACCAGTGTCGCGATGTAGCGTCTTCTCATGGTGTTTTCAGATGGAGCGGAAGTATTCCAAGGTTATGTCATTCGGTATTTTGGCAGCTACAGGCTAAAGCGGGGCCGTGCGCAAAAGGTCCTCTTCGTTTGCTACATCGTAATTCCTTCACACACGTCTTCTTAACTTTCACCTTGCATTCGAATGCTCTTTACGATTGAATTTTCCGTCATGGCAACCAAAGACGGCCAGAGTAGCGAAATTCAGAAGCTAGCTTACGAATCTTTGAGCAAATACTTCCAAGAGCATGAAGATAAAGTTGTCGAAATTGAGATTCTACCTCCCGCCATACAGCCGCCAGATGGTATTGTCATGCAGGACGGATTAAACCTTGGGGTCCCGAAAAAGATACTCGTATTAGCTTATGTGGAAGCCCGCCAACGATTCTTCATGAACAAACAAACTCAGGATGCATTTACAATTGTACAGGCGTCACAAGCCACAAAAGTTATGCTTCTGTTCGATCCAGAGCATATCACTGCAGCAAACTACCGAAAGTGCACGTTGTCCCGGCTGAAATATGATCATGGTCTTCAAATTGGGAACCCGTATCACAGAGCACTACGACAAGAGCTTTGCTTTCTGAACAGCATTCTTACATCTCCACTTCATCGTCAATCTAAGTCACCAACCTTGTGGTACCACCGCTCGAGTATCGTGGACTCGTTGAGACTCATCGAACTGAAAGATGCACCGCAAGACCGTATAACAGAATTCTGGTACAGCGAACTCGCTGCTGTTTGCAAGTCTGGAGAGAAACATCCCAAGAATTACCACGCCTGGCAATATGCTCGCAGGCTCGTACATAAAGCTGAGAGTCGTGAACTGGCCGAAGATATCACCCGTCGAGTCAAGAACTGGTGCTGTAGGAACCCAAGTGATATTTCTGGTTGGTCTTTCTTGCTGTATCTGATGCCTATCGTAACTACATCATTACAGCAAGAACTAGTGGGCGATATCATCAACTACGCGATCAATTTTGACTTTGAACAAGAGTCAATATGGACATTCATACGTACAGCTCTGGCGCTATGCAACGCGGAGCTTTCTGCATCCTATCAATTGCTCCAAGCCTATAGAGAGGACCTGGAGAATACCAATAGGCACCCAGTAGCACTAGAACGCGTGGGTAACGCTATTGCCTGGGTTCAAGCTCACCGCCAGTCTGGTATGTGAACGAGGTATTTCATCCCTGAACAGCGATCTCGTTTCTTTATACCGAAGCTATAGCTACTGCCATCACACCTTTTGCGTTTACCCAAAATTTGGTCATCAGGCGCCTCCCAACATCTTTTCTACTCGTTGTCTTGCCCTCGAATTCCGCCGCGATGCGCTTCAGTACACGATCAATTGGCTGCCATATATCCCACGAAAAGTTGCGCGCTACCGTCTTTGCTTCGGCATTTGAAGATACCATCTCAGCTCGACTAAGTATGACCACCCCAAAATCTGACCGAGAACGGTTAAAAGCCCCAGGATGATTATACGATCTCCTCAAGGCCGTCTCTGGAACCGTGTACCTCCTGGCGTCAACTTCCTGCGCGGCATGTGTCGACGAAAACGTGGAATCAGAAACTGATCGATACAACGTAGGCTCCATGTGTTCCGGCTTGAGCTCCACTTGAACCTCCGTTGAGCCCGCAGAAACGTGACTTTGGTGTTGTGGGTTAGGCTCTTCCTTGTTGAGAACAAGATTCTCGACCGACAGTCGCGTTTTAAACCATCGGTCGAAGTGAAGGCGTCGCATATCTGGGTTTGCAGGGTTCTTGGACACCATGTGGCTTTCTTCCGCTGGTTTCAAGACCACAACCACTGGGTGCCCGTAAGGTTCTTCAACAACGTTCTTCCCGTTGGCTCTTCTCGCTGATCGCCTCGGCATTTCTTCCTCTGCTGGTAGTCAGAAAACGCAACCGTGGCCATCCACTGCGTTTTCTGGGTCGGTTAGAACATTTGGCGTTGTCGATTGCAGATCTGATTCCGCTGGAAAGTGGGATGCACACTGAAGGGAAAATATTCGTGGGAAATGCGAAATAAGATGATGTTACAATGTCAGCACCGATACTGTTGGCATCACTACTTATCATCTCGCCGGACGCAAAAACCGTCCAAGCCAAGCCTCCGTCCACCCCGCAGTGTCGCTGTCACTCATTTGGTGGATCGGATCGACCGTATAGACTTACTTCGACTGTTCAGCTTCGATAGAGGCGGTGCATGGGAGACTCGATACGTAATGGCTCGCGTAACCTACTCAGCCAATGGTAATTATAGAGGCAGACGTGGCGATGCTAAGAGTGACGGAGCTCGCCACCAAGCAATGCGATTGGTCGATTCGGAACTTTGATCAGGAGCACAACCCAGAAGGATCGCTACAACTCAACTTGAAAGCACAGTCAAAAGCACATTCCAAGAAGACGGAAAAGACAAAGATTAGCGGCGTTACCAAGAGGGCGACGATCAAGGCTTTTGATAAAAAGTGGAATGGAACTGAAACAAAAACCTGGGTGTTTTTCAGCATCCGATCCATGAGCGTATCGATAAACACCCGCTGTTATAGAGATGTAGGAAGTCTAGATACATCACTTACTACTACATGAGATAGAGAGAAACGAGGATATTGCCTTATTATTGCGGCCGTCCATCAAAACCAATCCTTATTTTACATACTCGTCTTCCGTTCCCAGCATCTACTGAGTTGCATCCTTGTACCTTAGATGTCGTCGATAGGATAATGATAGAGATATGTATCATGGTCAGGTTCAACACATTCGTCGTCCTTACGGCCTGCCCTCTTGGTGATTCCGCTAGTGGAAGACTACGAGTTTCTAGAGCAGCTATACTCAACATGGGAAGGTATATCCAGATGATCTGATATCTGTATTGAAGTATATATACTCCTCATATTGCATGAAGTTTATCGATCGATTGCTTTTTTGCACATTCAATAATCTGTGTGGTCCTTCAGCAGCATCTGTCAAAAGAGCCTCACTCAGAACAACACTGACCTCCTTCCCTGCTGTACCCGACACAGCCAAGGTGCATGGGACCTTACATTCACTTGACTTGCGCTTCCGGTATGCGATGAACATCTCAAAATCTTATTAGGAACGGTCTGTGAACTCTCCAACGATTGATTATTCACGTTGACGGTTAAATCCGCCATTTTCTAGCGTCTGCCAACATCCCTTTAGTGTACCATGAGAACCAACACAAACGAAGTGCTGGTGCCGCGAGCCTGCCCAGGCTTACCCTGATGTGCATCGCATGGGAGCCGACTGCGCTCGCTGGTAGATCGAGCACAGAGACCGCATGCGAACGTGTTGGGGGCTTTTCGAGAGTCCTCACAAACAGCTGTGGCTGCAAGTCGCTACGTTCCGGAGCTTCTATTGTATTGTTTTGGAATTGACTGCTTTATGGAC
This sequence comes from Alternaria gansuensis, assembly GCA_009289805.1. Lineage (NCBI taxonomy): Eukaryota > Fungi > Ascomycota > Dothideomycetes > Pleosporales > Pleosporaceae > Alternaria > Alternaria gansuensis. The sequence continues at coordinate 18,534 of WBOK01000398.1, read as the reverse complement.
TTGGGAAAACCGTATTGCTAGCAGTCAAGAATCACAACATGGAACCCGTGAAGACATTGCTGGAAGCGGGAGCGTATGTCTATCATAGAACCCTATGGCAACAAAGCCAGAGGAACACTGGCCCTTTAGACGCCTAGTGATTGAGCTGGGTGCTGTTAAAGAGTATTCAGGAAAGGGTACGAGGATCTAATAGGAGCTTTTACTGGCACATAGTCGCATCAGAAGTTCCAAGCCAAGAAACGGTAACACAATTCAAAGAGCAATTAAAATGTATTTCGTGATCTCATAAGCCCGAGCACTTCGCGCTAGACCCTTCCATTTCACAGTCCCAAAAAAATCGAAAATATTCTTCCAGTACCCATGGCCAGACCCACCTGATAGCCATCGGAAATCCGGTACAGTGTGAAACCCAAATAACCCTTCATATCAAGACGGCCGTTCGCCGACGGCATCCGTTACGACATGTGTACACCCGACTTAAGCCTTGTTGGAGCCACGCTTTGAGCCGCTCAAAAGATCGGCGATGTCCTCCACGAAGTCGTTCCAAATCTGCTTCACCATACTCTCTCCCTCCTGGCGAGTTGCGGTGAATTTGTTGGCAACAGCCTCAGCCATGCCCTGGTAGCCGGACTGGTTTGAGTCGGTCATTTCGGACATGGCGGAGGGGGTATGGATATGGGTGCCATCAGCGGAGACGGTATAGATGGTGGGTTGCATGGGGATCTAAGAGACCTCTTGTTAGTATTCTTGCGCGACAAGCAGAAGATGAATGACAGGGTAGGACTTACGGAATCCTCGCTCTCAGCACCCCGGCTGGCAACATTAGCCCATGGTATGATAGGGACTCTAATTCCCAAGGGCGCACTTCGGGTCTCCGGATTGAAGTCCGGGAAATGCATAAAGTCCAGGGTGCTGGAATCGCCAACGGACTTCAAACTCCTCGATGTGTTGAAGCGTCGGACTTTGTTGCCGGTCTCGGTGGCTTCGGGGACGGGGATGGTTTGCTCGCCGTGAAGGCGGATGGGTCCAGCTGGACGATTTGAAGCATATGGCTTGTCGGTTGTGAGGAGCGATGAGGAGGAAGTCGAGCCTGTCATTGACAATTGGCGGACTGTAAGACGAGGGCCCAATGTGTGTGTGTGTGTGTGTGTGGTGTTGAGGTAGAAGAAGGTGTGAGCGAAATACAATTGCTGGCGAAGAAGTAGCAAGACTTGAAAGAAGCAAAACCAGCGATTAGTAGTAGCTTAGAAGACAATAAGGTTTCAGTGACGCAAGAATGCGGTTCGGAAGGCGTCGGAGAATGGGAAGCGCTACCAGGTGTACCGGTAGACAGGAACAGGACAGAGACAGCTGAACTCGCGACACAGTGAGGGGAAGCTGTCCTTTTTCTAAGCCCTCCAGCCTCACACCAGCACTTCGGACTCCTTGGCCAGCGTTCTGGAATCTTTACGGAGAGCGGTCAGTGAGCTGTACAACGACTCAGGACACCCCTCATGGATTGCTCACTTCATAACGACAGGCCACATCGGGGATGCAGCGTTGGACTCCGTGATGCTCAGTGGATGGGAGCTTGCTGATAGGGAGCTTGGGCCAGGTACTATACTCGATGTAGCACAAGGGCTGGCCCGAGCCAATGGAAGAGACCCACTACAGCATGCCCAGCACGTCTCCCCCCGCACTTTTGATCATGGCCGCAACGTGCTCCAATAAACCGTCTGGCGTCTTGAACATTGATACAGCATCCGATTGAAGTAGAAAGAAGACAGCCGTTGACAGACCAGGGACAACATGTTTGTTGGCGATGCCGCTCGACTTGAAAACAATGGCGCCAAAATGTCGGTGTAGCGGTTGTTGAGCGCACAGTTGCAGGGGGGATCGCCATAGGTTTAGCGATGTCGGCTCACTCCCGTCACCATGCATAGCACGTACTTTGTGCCTGTATGATCGGCTCTCCACCCAGTGCGCTGACGCTTTACTGGGCAAATGAGGCGGGCAATAAGGAGATGCAAATCAGCCTATAGTATTTTATTAAGACATCAAGATCGGGATCGCGTGATGCAAATATGCCGACCTTTCCTGTAAGCACGAAACAATCTAGTTGTGATGGGTGTTCAGCTTAGTAGTTTGCATCTCGATGCTATGGTTGGTCAGGGGCTTTCAGTCGGTATCCATCCTTACGACCAACAAATGTAGCACAGACGGTTACCTGTCGACCAGAGCTTCGAATTTTCATTCGCAAAGTCTTCCCAATAGAGTAAAGTGAGGCTGTGAAGTCCATGAATAGAAGCGTCCCACCGCCCTGACTAGGATGTACCGCTACCCCGCTGTGTGTTGCCTTACCTAGGTAGTGAATCCCGCCCCCAACCATTTCACACCAACCTACTCAAACCCACTTACTCAGTGCTTCCATTTGTAGTCCTCGTTGCTGTCTAGTTTGTCGTGATTTCTTGTAAAAATATATAAAGAGCTATTTCTAAAATTTTCCATCCAAAAAGAACAAGTTGGCCTGATGGTCTAGTGGTATGATTGTCGCTTCGGGTTTCCTACCTGGATACAGTGTATCTGTTGTGTGACAGGCCCCGGGTGTAAGTTCGCCCGTTTCTGATCGATAATGAACGCAAACTAATAGCCTGTAGTCGAATCCCGGTCAGGCCCATTCTACTTTGCTCTTTCTTTTTTTTCTCGGATGTAGAGCATGGTTGTGTACTACACAGATTAATTTATTTTAAAAAGATTTGAACAGGTTAGAAATTTATGTTCAATATAGACCCGATATCACGTTCTTTGCCTTTACTGGCTAGCCGTATTCTAGGCTCTCAAACCTTGTGACGGAAACGCATGCTTGTTTCTACAGGTATATGTTAGTTACAGGGTACAAAACACGTTGCAAAAACCTAAAAGCACTAACAAGGGCAGGTCGGAATCCATCTCCCCCGGCGTTGCTTATTTTACAGGATTATAGACCCATTTGTTTGTACTACCAAAGCAATCCTCACGTCACGTTCCCAGTAGCAAAAGTTGAAGGTTGAAAGCTCAAGGCTTCATTTTGTGTGGTATCTACTCTTATCTAAACTGAACACTGAGACGCCACGAGGTTAAAGACCGCAACAAACAGGCTTCAAAGCCCATCATCTCCAAAACAAAACTCCTTCATGTTCTTCAATCCAGGGGGTATCAACAACCCTCGGGCGCGTGTGAAGCAATGAAAGTGGTATCCAAACGAAACGTGAAGTGTTAGAAGGTACAGGCGCACATGGATCGTAAGATGGAGTCGTGAACGCATTGGGAAATCATGAAGAAAAAGGGCCGCCATTCCGAAAGAAGAAGATAAACAAGGAGAATCACCGCCCGTCGTAGGAGTCGCTTACCCAGCCGCTGTTGTTGCCGCCAGCGTACATAGGCTGCTGAACCCCCTGCTGGTAGTCGCCCTCTTCCTCAAAGTATTCGCCTCCACTAGACGCATCGAAGCTGCTGCGGCCGCTAACGTCGCCATCTTCATCGGGCGGTCCAGCCGGGAGCTGGTCCCACTGGATACCCGCAAGTGCAGGGTACTGAGCTAGCAGCGCGGCAGGCAGGAAGGGCTGTGGAGCTTGCATCCCACCAGTCTGAGGAAACGGCTCGAAGCCAGATTGTCCGGGCATCATACCGTTGAAGTTTTGAGCTGGCATTGGCGCGAAAATGCCATTACCGCTGTTCAACTGCTGGCTCTGGCCATCCCATTCGCCCTTCTCACGTGCCTCCTCTTCGAGTAAGGGTCGGATGCACACGCGACCTGCCTCGGATCGAAAGTGACGTCCAAGGGCATCTGCACGAGCGAAGCGCCTACCGCAGCCCCAGTTGTTGCCATTTTTGAGGTTGCCGCGGCATACAAACTTCTTCTCGCCCGAATGAAGACCCTCATGTCGCTTGCGATCATGTTGGCGCGCAAAGGCTTTACCACAGACACTGCAGACGAATGGACGCTCGTCTGTATGTGTTCGCAGATGCGAACGGAGGTTGTACGCTCTGGTGAAGCGCTTCGGACACAATGTACACTGGAAGGTTGCTGGGTGCTTCTGTGTGCGCTTCGGGTTCGAGCCATCGGCAGGCGCAGGTCGCGATGGATCTGCCAGATCCAAAATATAGTCGCGATTTGGCACGCTGGATGTGGACGAACGGCGCGAGGATTTGTTCGAGGGCGAAGGAGAACGAGACTTCGCTGCGTTTGGGGATAGTGATCGGTGCACTTCCGAGCCTGGTGTAGATGCACGCGAGCTAGCACTGCTGAAAGGATCAGATCTGGCGCGAGTTCTATTCCGGCTGCGTGCTAGTTTATTGTTAAGGGTGCTTGTGTGATTACAATGTTGGGCTGCTTACATCTGTCAGGTGGGCTCAGCGCATCTACTTGATGCTCAGGCTTCGGCGGCTCAAAGCTCGCTTGTCGTGACGGCGGTGCGAAGTCAATGTTGATTTCTGGCGGTGACATGGCGTCAGCCTGACCAAACTCAGGCATAGGCTGGTTCAGTGAGGGAAACGGCTCAGCCTGACCTGGGTAGCCATTCATGTCCGGAGGCGCATATGGGTTCATATTCTGGTTAAGGCCAAAAGTGTCGGGCTGGAACGGCGGAAGAACTTGTTGGTTCTGTGGGAGCAAACGAGGCGAGATGTGAGGGCTGTTACCTGCGCTGATAAGTGAGTTGCTACTGTTCAGGTTGAATCTGTCAAATCCGGGGACAGGATCCTGGAATAGCTGAGGATCGTTCTGCGCATGGAGCAGAGGCGACGGCTGATCGTTGTCCAAGCTATCCTGGTGGTGCAGGTACGGCGAGTTGTGTACCGAAGATGCAGCATCACTGTTGCCCCTAGACCTAGACCTGTGTTGCCCAAATCCGCCCGCCATCTGTCCCCATTCTGTAATCTGCCCGTATGCTGCGTTGGGATCCAACGACGTGTGTCGCGAATGCCCTGGTGATCTGAACGGACCCTGGTTCATGTTCGGCGACGCATGTGGGCTTGGGGATTGGTGGCTGTTCATGTTGGGCAAAAGGTGCGGCGGGGTGGGCGCGCTGTGTTGTGTGGTTGCCATTTGGTGCATGAGATCTGAGGGGTTGATGGATTGGTTGTGTTGCGCCTGAGAGTCGAGCATGTGTGGGTCAAGCGTGTTCCCAAGAAACGACGGAAGCGATTGGTTCTGGCTGAGGTCGTTGCCCTGGAAGAAGTTGTTGAATTCGGGATTGTTAGAGTTCGCAATGTCGAGTGGGTCGGGCGAAATGTTGTTGCTGCCTTGGGGGTCAAATTGTGGCGTGTTGTGCTGCGAGAGGGTCTGAGTCGCGTGGAAGAAGCTTGGATCGGCAAAGTTGTTCTGCTGAGGGAATTGCTGTCCTTGCGTCGTGGCGAGAAACTGGGTGCTGTTCAACCCCGCGCTTGTGACTGCGTACGAGGATGGGTCTTGGATAGAATCGAAGCCCAGGCCGACGTTGTGCTGGTGCTGGAAAGGCGCATGTGGGCTGGGCGAGGGAGAGTGCGCCTTATGAATGCGCTGGCCTACTGAGGGAGAGCGCCCTCGCTGTTGGATGTCCATGATGTAGGTATTCGCGTGTTCCCAAGAATAGGTGGGATGTGGAGGAGTGAGCCCTGGAGGCCGCGCTTGGGCCAACGTGGGAGAGCTTCGTAAACACTAAGAATCAAGGGCGAGCTGTGAATGGTCCGATGTCCTTCAGGAACACGCAATGTCCTCTGTTTACTGGCTTCTCTGCTGAGGCTGGTGAGTGTGAAGGAGGCGCAGTGTTGTCGTCGGTCACAGGACACAGCCCACTTCACAAAGAGCAACGTCGCTGGAAGCGGCCTAGTCGGCTATTATTAGCCCCCGCAATGGGTGAGCCCGCTGCAAAGCTCCCTCGTGTGTTCCTCGGAGGGTTTCAGAGTCTTGGGAGTTTTGAGAGACGTGAAACGATAAGCTCGGGAGGGGGGGGGGGGGGGGGGGGGGGGGGGGGGGGGGGAAGGTAGGTCGATGTTGGCTGTAGCAATGGCGACAAGGAAGCGCTGGTATGAGTCTGCGAGATTACGCGCTGGTGGAAGTTGGTTGTTAGCGCGTGATAATCGTAAGGCGAGCCATCCCGAGGACTTTTAGGTTTGGTGGAATAGAGCTGAGCTGACCGCTACTGCCACTCGAGGTCTTGGGGAATTACAATGCAACTTGCCCACTCAGCTCCCAGCCCTTATACAGCGAGATCGCTTGCGTGGAAGACAAGCACAGATTCACACGAGCCCTGTCCATTGGTGAAGCGTCTAGTAGCTGGGCGATCGACGACACCGCTGGAGAACGTTACAGTGATGCTGAGCCGTTACAACACGTTCGACAGCACCACACCCTCGGCGACCACTCCTACATGCAAATTACTCGTCCAATTTCACAAACCACGCGATTCTTGCGCGCGGAGGCCATTCAGCGAGCCGTTGCGTTCGTGAGGTCATTACCCGGGGCCCACAGAGAGCGTTCTTTGCACTGCCTCGCTCGAACCAACGTCGCAAGGCACACTTCCTCAAGGCGGACTACCATGTCCCCACATCCCAAGCCCTTATTCCCATTCTCGACAACTTTGTGACGTGCATTGCTATGATCGATAATAATAGTATACTTGGTCCCAGAGGAATGTTCCCGCGGAGCCGCACACATGCTTGCGCTTCGAGTCTAAATCTCGACTATAAACTGCATTGCGGTAGCTCACTCGCGCTACGCTACGCATCTGTCACGGAAAGATGGAAAATTTAGAAATACAGTCGGAGCGATGTAATGCCTTTATCTTGCCCATGGGTATCCTCAAGAACAACATCCAAGAAATGAAAAATGCGGCTTCAGACGGGCTATTTAACCAAACTTTAGGCCTTGGGCAGGATCCCATCGCCCATCCTGCGGAGGACCAGCCGAAGGTCGAGCGTTGCCGGATGTTGTAGGTACACCACCGAATCGGATTCCAACCTCTGGTGTCCACATGCCGGATGGTGGAGGTACATTTGCTCTGGTGGGCGTCGGGGCGGCCAACGGTTCTTCTGCATGTGCAGTCGCACCATAATTTGGGTTTTGTGCATCTGCCTGTTTCTGCTGATGCAACGAATTGGTTGTCGCTTGCTGGAGGCCGAGGGAGCTCATTCGAGTAGTGAGATCGCTAGGAACATCAGTATAGACTTTGGAACTGCCCATTACATCTACGTACCTTTCCAGATGTGACGCTTCTGACTTGCGGTTGTAAGCAAAAGTGCGCGCCTCATCCCGGAACCGATTAACGATCTTGGCGAGGTCGTTATAAAACTTTCGTCCAACGTCGAGGTTTGAGATGATCTCCTTATATTTGAAGTATGCGTTCTCTAGATTCTGCAACGCTTGCTCACGCTTCTTCGTTGATTGGTCGCCACGACGAGCGATGAGGAATGCCGCGTTTGCATCTTGCAGTCGCTTGATAGCTTCTGCCTGCTCGTTTTCTTCCTCTTTGATCGTGTCTTGATCAGCATCGTACATCTGGAGACGCTTGTCGAAAAGACCTTCGAACTGCACAGCCTCGATTGTCTGCATAGGGTACTCGCGCTCTAAGCGAGCAGCTTCGCGCAACAGTTCCGGATCTAGTCTACTGTAAGAATATGGTCCGTGTAGAGATGCGTAGCACTTACTTATGTCGTCCTGCTTCGCCTTTGTTCGCAGTGCCTCAATCTTCCGTCTTCGCCTGCTTTCGAGCCTACTGACTTCGTTGAAGCTGCCACGGAGCTTACCGGCTTCGCGTTCAACATCGCCAGTGATTGCAGGCCTCCGGCCGCTCGGTACATAATTTTCGAGGTCGTGATCTGGTCCACTGAGTAGCCGTATGAAGTGCTCGTTCTCCTTCAACTTTGTCTTCACAATGTTGTCACTGTTAGTGGCAGCCTTGAAGTAGCCATCAACCTCGTTGATCTGGGCATAAAGCTTGGGCGCAGCCTGTTCTGCGGGTGGTCGGGTCCAGCGTTCTGTTCCGAACTTGCGTCTTGCGCCTTCGTCCTCTGCCGCTTCCGACCTTAGTATGTCGACACCTTCTTGGTAGATGGCCTGGTCAGTGTACATGAGCTTCTTCGTATCTTCCATCGAGCGCAAGAGGCGATTGATGCCATCTTGTTGACGAATTTCTTCAGCGTGTGCTACAAGGCCTGGTGGTAGTCCAAGTGGCTTCTCTAGGGCTTGCAATGAGCCAGGTAAATTCAAGCTGCGGAGAACCTCGTGGATCTTGTTAGTCAATGCTTCTAGTTCTTCTACGATAGTACCGTTGACCAATCGATCGCGGCGGTCCACGTAAATGCTAGCTGCCAGATGTACAGAGTATGGTACCAACTTGGAGAAGAGTGCCGGACCAAGCTCACCACGCTCGCCCAGCATTGAGTTGGACTCGGCTATCTCCTTGGGGACTCTCGATACTACCATGTTGGCTCGGTCGAGGATCTTGAGCTCTGCTTTTGGTGGTACGGGTAGCAGGTAGATCATGTCGTTGTCCTTCTCAGCCCGCTTCAAATCTTCAGTGATGCGATTCTTCAAGCCGTTCAAGTCTGCAAGCACGACCTTGTTGATGTAGCGCTGCTCCTTGAGAGCCTCATTCACGCAAGTAAGACTATCGCGTAGCCGCGCAACCTCGTCGCCGTATTTGCGCTTCTCGAGAGAATCACAGGCTGCACGGTATTGAGCAGCAGCAGCAAAGTGATGGTGCTTTGCCGTCATATGGTGTATCCACTCGCTGCTGATGGCATCCGATTGTATTCCTGCATCGCCCGCCTCGTTGTAAAGATCGGATACGCGGGCGGCCAGTTTGGCGATGGTCGCATCTTTCAACCCGTCCTTGACTGCCTTTTGCCAGAAACACTCCTGCCCTTGGGCCAACATGAGTTTTTCCAAGCACTCGAGTGTCATGAGGTCCATGTCTTCTGGCGGCTCTGTCCGTATTTCCGGTAGGATGGTATTTCTCAGATGCGACAAGACTCCAGCGGCGAGACAAAAGTTGTTGGCTGCGGTTTTCAGCCCGTCGGGCGTGCTTCGGTTCGACGACATGGCTAGCTGCGAGTACATGGCCGCGAGATTGAACATGATGTTTGCGAGTTCGAAGCGAAGATTGTTGCGCGATGTCGGCCGGCCCGTGTTGTATCCCAGCGCCGGATACCAGGGGAACTCTACGCCAATGTCGATGGGAAACTTTCCACTCAGCCATATCAGCTGCGCCGCGTATTGCTGTAGCTTCGGAATGTTGCTGGGGTGCGGTTCTTGGGCGTGTGTTGCAACGGAGCGTAGCTTCTCAATCGTCTCCAGGTCCTTAGTGAACATGTCTGGGTGTTGGTCATATTTGGAGGATATGTACTGCTTGATTGCGTCGGTGAGGTTTACCGAGTGCGATCGTCGGAACGGGAGGAACAGGATGTTGCTGGCCATTTTGGTGAGTTTGGTCGTGCTGTGTCTGGCTTGTTGCACTTACGAGGCCATAGTAACGGAATGTTTGGTGGTGTTTACTCAAGCTCAGTGGGAAGACGTCACCGCCCGCAGCAAGGTCCAAGCTGTTAGGCGTAGGTGAGCGATGCAGCCAGCAGCTTGAGCCCCGCACTTGGCTAACGTGGGGCGGGCGCAGTCGCAGGGCTCGTCCACCTGCAGGAACAGCTCTCTCTCGGCACATGCGACATTTCCTATGCCAGCATCGACCTTGGACGAGTCTGACGTAGGCTCCATATGAGGACACAGTGTCCTGGTGCAAGAGGATCAGCGACCAAACCCAATCGTCTGCTCCCGGGCCCTCGATGAGCATGTTTCATGCCACCAAATTGCCTGCATGTCAAACGAGACACGGACAGGGTACATGGCTGAGGCGCGCCGGGTTCCACAACCCGGAAATGTCATGATAGAGGCTCAACATGTCAGCGGGGCAAGACGGCAATCTATAACAATCTAGCCGAATTCCAACACCATGTTGGAAACTTGCTCTTCCGCCTTGGTCAGATCCATCCGCTAGTGATTCCTATACATACCAGTCACAGCTCTGCTTCACAGCTATCAGCCATCCCCCAACTACGCCACATATAAATAAGCCCTACGACGCGCACTAAACCTCGGACATCTCGCTAGCAACTTCATTCTACAACATCGTGCCGCATTTCCTAACCTACACAATGACACACACCTACAAGTTCAACGTTGCCATGAGCTGCGGCGGCTGCTCCGGCGCCATTGAGCGCGTGCTCAAGAAGCTCGAAGGTCAGTCTCCCAAACAGCACTCATGCATGGCGGCATCCGGAACGTGTTCTGACCCTCTCGCAGGTGTTGAGTCCTACAACGTCTCGCTCGAGACCCAGACCGCCGAGATCACCGCTGCCGATTCGCTCTCTTACGACACCGTCCTCGAGAAGATCAAGAAGACGGGCAAGACGGTCAAGTCCGGCGAGGCCGACGGTGAAGCCAAGGACATCTAGGGAGCCCCAACGTGCCGGTTCCCCTGCGATGGCTTTCTAATATCTTGTTTTGGGGCAGCAAGCGATGCATCTCACGGTCGTGTTTGCGAGCAAGCTCTGCGCTGTCGCCACGGCCCTCTACATCTGGGGCGACTTCATAGATACAGCGATTGAATCAAGGACATTCACCTCCCAATGTGACGTGAACCAAGTGTGCGTTTCGGCTCGACTCGAAACGTTGCAGCATGATAGTAGACTATCCAACACCCTCAGGTGGCAATGCCGAAACTCCAGTAACAGTGCCCATGCGCCATCACAGTTCCTTGAGCCTCGCGGTATCTCGGTGTTCCACCAGCGTGCTGCTGCCCCAAGCGGCGCGCGCAGACGTCACATGCCACGAGTTGAAGCCGGGTCGCCACGCCTTTCATCGAGAAGCCACCGTGTCCAAGCTTACCCATCCCAATTCCCATTGCCAGCTTTGTCACAGCCAATTTCCGCCACTGATGCAGTCCCGCGACAGCTGACCAGTAGATTCTAATGCCTGAGCCCTAAGGCGCTCCGCCGAACCTGTGAGCCTCAAGCTCCATCGTAGCCTCTCCGACTTCTCCCATTAAATCTGCTCACAGCCACTGTCTAATCGTCTGTGGCATGCTTGAATGCGTTTCAAGTGCTTACCCACGTTTCGGCGCTCCCGCTACTCGTGCCGTCTCTACCGAACGCGTTCACCCACTGGCATGGATGCGAATTGCGATGCCTGGCAGCCTCAGTACGTCAGTATACGAGACGACAACAGGCAACCACATTCCAAATTAAGCGACACCAATCGTCATCTTGAATAGATGCGATGTGTTATTGACCTTCATACGCCCACGTGACGCTCTACTATACGAGACCGTGGGTTGTGGTCGGGAACAGTCGGTTCGCGAGCGGCTTCTAACCGGACTGGGTCAGCAAGCCTCCAACGGGGCTGAGCCGTGTGCACCTCACCAATGCAGATCGTCGGTAAAGCGAACATGTTCCAAGTAAGCGCGGGATGCGTAGCCGTATGACGCTTGAGCATAGCATACGCTGCCCTTGTAACTGCTATCTTGGCTTCAGTGATGCAAAAGGTCCTCCAGGAAATATCATATAAAGGCCGTCCTGAAGCCACATGGTAAGACCACCACACACCTCCAGCTCATTCGATCAAGGAACACACCCATCAGTTCAACTTCAATCTCCACTCCATAATACTGTCCGTCACATATCCTCATGCCGTCTCCACCAAGAAGCACAATATCGTTTCCAAGTTCGGCGGACCTTTTCTACTTCTGCACTACATCATCGACCTCTGAAGAAGACCTCAACATCCACTACGCACCTCCTTCAAGGTCTTCGCTACGCATTGGTGTCATTGTCCTTGGCAACGATCAAGTCCAACTAGCCGACCTAGCCGCTCTTGACCTCCTCGCCATGGTTGGAAGAAACAGAATCTGCAGAACAAACGCCACGGCGGCAGCCATCGAAGAGGCCGTGGACGAGGTCGACATTCGATATGTCAGTGTGACCGGAGAGGGCAGTTTTCCTGTCACGGCTGGCACGCGAATGCCGGTGACGGTGAGCTAAGCTTCGAATTGCTCCGTATCGAAACACGATCGACACGACACCCATCCATCCATCCATCCATCCATCCATCCATACCTCGTACAGCCATCTCCTTTGGCCAAGAAGAGCCATCCTTTTTGGCCGCGCTGGATTCGCCTGGTCTTGGCTGCCTTTTACAAGTAGTCATCTCTGACAGTCTGGCAGGGAGGTAAAGGTTAACACACGCCCCTGTCCCTACCCATCAATCGCGCCAACTTACCTTGAGAATACTATGACTGACGTCTATCCCAGAACTCATTTGCGAATGCGCCTCAATTCGACATCCTTGTCATCCCTGGATCCTTCTCGTCCAGCGAATTACCAGTAGAAGCCACCTCATTCATCACCTCGCAATGTCTGAACCCCAATCTCATCGCCATCATGAGCATAGCTTCGGGCATCTGCCACCTCGTGCAATCAGGCTTCTTACGCGGAACACGAGCCGCAGCACCCAAATCCCTGCTTCCAATGCTCCAGCAGCAATATCCCGAGACGCTATGGCAGCATTCAGCCTGGGCGCGACACGAGAAAGTCTGGACGAGCAATTCATCACTCTCAGCCCTCGACATGGTTTCGACATGGATGCGCGAGTACTTTTGGGATAGAAGCCAGGCTGTGGAATATGCACTTACGACCGCGGGTATGGGCTCACTTTACGATTATGATCACTGTGATTATTGATTATTTTGATAAAATGGGATGAGCATTGCAAGGCCGGGGAGTTTTCGCTTGGACATGATCTCAACTCTGTATAATAAAGAGCTTCGTCTGGCACGGACACTGCATTTTTGAATTGTTATATAGATCTGGAAGAAAATCTTCCAATATCAATTGGTTCTCATCTGTTCACGGCCAACCTGGCACATGTCGGCTTGTGATGGCCACCAAAAGCCATAAAATAGGTACCATCCACCTCACACATGGACCTCGCCATATCTAACGCCCCGAAACCACTTCTTTTCACCCTTCACCTCGCCATAACCACACATCCATAAGCTCCTACCCGATAGCATACATAGCCATGGCCATGGCCCTAGCTTTATCCTCGTTTCGCCATACTTTCTCCCTCGCCTTCTTCTTCCGCCTAAGCTCAACGGTAGAGTCAGTACTGAAACTAGAGCGTACATTGGCTTCATCCAAGCTGGGTCTAGTATTGTCCCCATTGATGCGATTGGCCGATGCAATGGCTTCGTGAGTGATTTCAGCCAGATTGAAGTGTGTGGGCGACATGAGTCGGGCATCTATATCTGTGCTGTCGATTGTCTCGTTGCCCCTATTCAGGCTCGTGGCTGCTGAGGTGAGGAGCCCGTGGTGCGATGTCAAACTGCTTGCTTCGCCATTTGTAGAAAATAGCTCGCGGGATATACTACTGCCACCACCTCTTATGTCAACGACGGGCTCGGCAATTGCATCAGTTTGTGCGCGTATCCCTTCGAGCCATTTCAGTGTCGCGGCATCTGGGTTATCAATGTGGCGAAATGTGTTAAGCCTCCAGTGATGCGAGTATCCGAGTGCAGGATTGAATGGAAGGACTTCTCCATCATCGCAGCAGACGTAGCATTTTCCTTCACTGTCTGGTAGACCGAATCTTGTTTGTGGAGTACCTGCTGCATGGCTAGGCGTAAAAGTGCGTTTCGGCTGCTGGATCATAGGAACGAGAGTAGTAGGGGATCCAGGGACTGGCATTGGTACTTTAGGTGACAGCGAACGTGCTCGAGGCTCGTCTCTAGCAAAACACGGATGCTGAAGTTGTGTAGCACCTCTTGGTCCAGCAGTGTAGGTATTGGCAGCTGGGTTGTTGGAGGATCCGCCTCTGCGAATGCCTCTGGATGCAAAGTCCATGACTTTGGTGGCTTCCACAGATGTCTCTTTCTTAGACCCTGTTCTCCATTTCCCTCCCCATCTTTTTCTCTCCGTTTTCCTGGCTTTCTTTTCTTTTCTGCCCCTTGGGAGCTCCCAAATCCTGATGTCCGACTGTTTCTGATCACTTCCACTGTTCTGCGGCTGGTTGTGACTGGAGATTATCCTTGAGTCTGGTACCTGAGTCGACATAAGTATCCCCTGAGTTGCTGAAGAGAAAGATTTACCGTTCCTAGGCCATCCAGTAGCATCCGCTCCCATTCCAGATTGTTTCTCATCTTTGCTCTCTATCGGAGGATGCCGTCGCGAATACGTCTTGTACTTGGGGTCCGAAGGTGCAGCGAGGATTAATCGAGTTAGTTTTCCTGCTCTGGAGATGACTGTTTGTAACGAGTTCTGGCCTTTAAAAGAAGTTGAACCGACGGGTTCTGATGCAGACACAATAGAGGGATAGCCAATGGTACGGGAATGCTCGTTCCGCTTTTGGGGTGTGGCTTGAGCTTTAGCTTTGATACGGCCATGACGAGGTAGATATTGCGATGGCGATGGTGAGCTGAGAGGACGATGTTCATCCAAAGCTGCCAGGCGCTCCGAGTCATGCCGTCTCTCGATTGGCTGACGCCTCGTCGCCGTAGTGACGCTATCGTCAGGTACAATAGTGCTCAAATCAGGCTCTCGCTGTCGCACTTCCTCCTTCCATCTGACGTTCACATCATGTCTAAGATCAGATTTGTCGTGCAATTGTCGCTCTGCGTGTATACGTTGAACCGCACGGTCATGTTCAACTCTCCTGTAAGCACTGGTCTTTTCCAGACCTAGCAAGTCGGTCAACTTATCATCCACGGTATTGGCGGATAGCGTGGATGGGGCTCGATGGCTATCGTCATCAGGGTTTTCGAAAGCACCATCTTCGGGTGGCTCGGTTGGCAAGTATCTGGGTAGGTTTGGTAGAGGAAGTCTGGGGGGTGGAGGAGGATTGTTTCTGTTCCATCTCTTATTGTCCCTTGGGCTGACCGCATGACTGCGCACTGCGCTATCATTCTCTTGGGTTTCCTGTGACTCTGCAGTGTCCAATGAAGTAGGTCTCTTCTTCGTAACCGCATTCCGGGTGCTCATGGAGTCCATGTAATCGTTCTCGGCTGCCAGCGCACTTGGAGGATTTTGTGATGCAAAGGTTTTGGCGGCAGGAGGCGAACGGGGTCTGTCTCTTACTGGTACGTCAGCTCGACCGTAAATTGTTAGATGCTTTCGAATAGCGAGTGGTCGCAGCCCTGGGAGTGTTGGCACTAGCGGAGAAAGTTGAGGTCCAAAATGCTGATACAAAACTGCATCGGCACGAACTCTGCGGACAGAGCTATCGTCCGTATCTGCAGAGTCAGGCGTGTTTGAACCTTACCTTACCTCACTTCCTTCAAGATGAAAACGACCATCTCGCCTAGTGTCCACAGCAAACGGTCTCTCTAGCATTCCTTGGGGTGTCCTCTGGATCTTGCCAGCACGAGTGGTCGTGAAGTGCGATCGCACACTACGCGGCGCTCGACTATCTGGACGTCCAACATAGTCAATCGTGGGTATATCTTGCAAAATGCCATCCTTGTCAACAACATCTTGCAGGGGATTTGGAGTAGGGCCTCGATCGGGCTCTTCGGCTCTGGGTGTCTTCCAGAATGGCTTGAACCCGTTCCAGCCACCACCGCGAAGACGTACGATAGGCGACGAACTACCCTTTTCTGAGGGGGGTTGACCGTCTGGAATGGCATGTATGATGGGCGACGTCGGTGGAGATTGCGCAGTGAAGTAGTCCCGCTTGTTCGAAGGTATGTAATTGCCATAAGCATCTCTTCCGTTATTCAATGGAGATAACGGGCATGTAGGTCTGGCTAGAGGACTACCAGGTGGCGTGTACTCTCGATTTCCGGTCGATGGAGACGTAGGTGGAAAGAGCGAGAGAGTGACATGTCTGGGAGGAAAAGGGCGATCAGAGCTGCTGGCGACCTGCCTTGGAGAATCGGGTTCATGGGAGACAGGACTAGGAAACCCTCGAGCGAGCCAGTCGGACACTTTTGTATCCATTTTCTCGACACTGCAGTCGGAGAACGGTGAATTGTTCTCGGAGCAGCTTGTGTGGTTTGTGTGGGCCGCAGGAGTCGTGCCGTCGCGACTTCCTCGCAGGGTAGGCACGCGCCCCTCCACTTCGATTTGTTCAACATCCTCGCTTCGATCTGCCTTGCTATACCGGCTGTATGCGCTTGAAGTGGTCGAATGTTTCTTCGATAGATCTGATCGCAATGTCTCGGGGTGATCGTCTCGGTAGCTCACTTCGAATCCAACTTGACTGAAGTAGAAGTCTCCCAGACCTTCACCTGATCGCCTTCTCTCAGGTATTGCATCACTCTTTTGTCCATAATCCCAGCATGAAGATTTTCTATTACCAACCATGTTCTTGTCTTTCAGAATTACGCTTCTTAGTCTCTGCTGTGTTTCCGTTAACTCACAGTCAAACTCCTTGAAAAGGATGTGAGACACGGGAGACGATGGAGCGCTTTCTGAACTTGTGGGCTCAGACTTGATAGTGCGCAACCTCTCCTGATATGCTGGTTCGTTTCGCAAGTGGTTGCGGTTAGGTATTGGTGGGGGCATTATATGCGGCTCTACGAGAGCTGTAGATTGAACCATTATGAGGGATATCGGCAAAAAGCCAGGATTATAGATACGAGTAACATACAAGAGATGTAGTCTAACAAAGGGCGTGAAGTTCAGGACGTGAAGCATGGACACTTCAGGGAGGGTTGGCCTGCATGACCGTGGGAAGCTCGGTGAGTGGCGTGAATGTTTGTCAACTCGACATGTGCGAATTCGGCCTCGCTGATTTGAATGGAGACACTTCAACTCACCGCTGTCGGTATGGTCACAACTTGGACGTGTGCGGCACTGTGTTTACGACGCTGACCGCTCTGTTGGCATGCTTTCTGCAAGGGGCCTGGCAAGATTGTATCTGTCAGGAGCATTTTCATAGGGTAATAGTATATGTAGACAGTCATATGAATGGTGCCCTCGATCAAGTGCTACGTCAGCTTGTACTGCGAGAACCTATTAGAAATCAACAATGTTGTCCTACAAACGCCAAAGCTTTAATGCTGATCATGCCCCAAGATGCTGTCGTGTATGTACATACGTATAAACAAACAGAACAGCAGTGCTCACTAGGATATCTCCGCTCCTAACCCAAGACTAAACGCCGGGTAATATGCCCATTGGTTCGTGTGAAGTGAAAGACGAGATCCGGATGTCCGCCATCACTCCGCTTCATGCTCTATTTTCCTACCCTCGTTCTTCAGCTTCTGGTGAACGGCTTTCAGTGACTCAAATGTCAACATGGTCGTTACCGCCGCAGGCACGGCGCGGACCATGTTAGTGCCCATTCCGTTATAAAAGGCCCTCCATCCCTCTTCTTGGAGGATGACGGTGCATGTTCGCAAGATACCGCGATAGCGCGGTAAGTTTATCATACCATCCGACGAAGCTGTGCCAGGAGGGCGAGTTTGAAATCGGTCGTGTTGCCCTCCTCGAAACGATACCTGGTTATCCGAGTGCGAGGGTAGCGACCGTTGCTGGGTCTGCAGTCGAGTGCGCAAGACCTCATGTGGATACGTCGCAGAGGTTGCAGTCATCTTGCTCAATACTGTTGCCAGTGCAATAGCAAACCAGTGCACGTCTTCTGTCTTGGCGTCTGTCTGGCCCATCTCCAGGCCGGTAAACTTCATCTTGAAAAACTCGTATAGCGGGAACTGAATAGCGACGTGGGTGAGGCCAAGTAGTGCAGGTGTGAGCCCTGAATAGAAGGACGCAATGCCTTCCTTGAGATACATTTTGCGAAAGGCGTCAAATGTGCTTGTGTAGTGCCATGGCGGCCGGTGATCAGGCGATGCGCGAGCACTGACTTGGGACATCAGTCTTGTCTTGACGACCCATATTGGATTTGTGACTAGTGTCGAGCAGCCACCAGCGAACAAGGAAGCGATGGTTCTAGCTAGCCATTTATTTTCTGTACGTTTGACCTTGTCAGCAACAGAGACTCAGATGCCAGGGCGCGCTACTAACCCATCTGAGGATACAGCACATTTTTGGTGGATTCATAAGTGCTCATGTAGACGGCCCAGGTTGGAATGTATCCAAGCAGCATGGGCCCGAGTCCTCGGTACAGACCGCGAATGCCATCCTCGATCCATATGACTCGTGCAGTACCGGTAAGGCCTTTGTACACGGCGCGCGTTGGCCCGGTATATGTGCGAGGGCGAAAAGAGCCTTGCGCTTGCAGGCGAGTCTTGATAACATCGAGCGGGCACGTCACAATACCCGAAGCAACTCCTGCAGAAGCTCCACAGAGTGCATTGATGGAGTTGTCGGGGAGTTTGGAGATCCTGACGGCGAGAGCGGCAATGGGCGAACTCCAGGTACTCTGCTTGTTTGAGGTTGACATGTCTCGCGGTTGGACTGTCACGGCGGAAGGCGCATACCGGTCGGGAACTTTAGTCGGGGACGGCGGCTCGGGTTCGTGACTGGACATGAGGGGTACTGCAATTGTCGAGTAATTAGAGAGGGAGAGGGAGAGGGAGAGGGAGAGGGAGA
>WBOK01000397.1:0-57688 GCA_009289805.1 Alternaria gansuensis | reverse complement strand
CAAAAATCGCGACTTTGTTTTGTGTGGCTGCTTTGGTTGGGTGGCCGAAAAGTATATGTGGCCGAAAAGTATATGGCCGAGCTTATACTTTGCCCTGGCAACGTCATGCGGACCTGCGTGGGTCGTGTGCCTTGGGCGCACGCAGCTGTTGTGCAAGGTTGCACAGGAAGACAACCTCCTGCATCGTCGACTTTGTCAACTTCCCATGCCGACGACGACAACTCTACTCATTACCGCCTGCCAGCAAACAGTGCAAGCCATGTCTCATCCATGGCTGCGCCTGGCCCTGGCCAACTGGATTCACGCTCTCGCCCTGGACTGAACACGTTCGCTCCATCTACGACGAATCTCGGTGCTGCTCAGCTTGCTCTGGAACGTCTCATCTACGTTGCCTTCTTCGCTGGCATCGAGAACAGCAACCTCAAAAACCTCAAGGGGATCCCACCCCTGTTCACTGCGCTTGTTGTTCACAGCAGCACCTCCACCCCTTGTCTCAAGAGAAAGCACCAGAGCAGAGATGTCCTTGTCGGTAATGGTTGGGCCGAAAGGATCCCAAATCTCGACGTATTTGATTGTGAGGCCAAATGGATAGCTGACGTGGACGGCATGTCCGTTCGGTCCGGGTTCTTTGATTTCTTCAACGTGGATGCGTTTGTCATCCGGGGGGCCAAAGTAGACGAGAGACGAGAGGAAGTCGTGTGTCGACTCCTGACGCTCTTTCCAGCTCTCGAGGTGCTCTGCAAACTTCTTGTTGACTAGTAGGGCGTCGCCGGTGATTCCAACAGTGAGTACGCTGGGGGTGGCGTCAGAAGTTGACGCCTGTTTCCTTCCGAGCATGAAAGCAAACATGGTAAGCAGTAGTTTGTGACCAATATGAAGGTGGTCGAAAGTGCCTCCAACGGCAACGGAGAAGTGGTTGGTTGCGTCGTCTGTTTCACCGGTCCATGTTCCTGCTTCTGGGCTTTCTACACTGACAATACCACCACGAACTTTGGATACGGGCAATTGGGTTTTGGACAAGGAAAGGAAGCTCTTTAGTAAATGTTCGCCTTGCTCGCTTTCAACCGAGTAGACGGCATCCCAAGATCGGGAGCTCCGGGCCAGCGTATAGATATCAATAGCGGGCCCTTGGAGTTCCTGCTCAGGAGTTGAATCAGGCGGCGGCGTCGTCAGTTGACCGTCCCGAGGATATGCAACTAGTATGACGCGAGCATCAACACCCTCTGAATCTTCGGTATCAATAGCTTCTCTACTAGCAATGATGCAGATGAGCTTGTAAAGGTCGGCGACCAACTGTTGCGTGGTTGCATAGTGTACCGCCCGAGGCGCGTCAAGACGTCCGTACAGACGTGGGCATGGTAGTGCAATCTCTAAAATTACAGATTGTTGGCATGTGCGGGGAGATCTGGCCAGCTCCTTCAAGACAGTGAACAGGGGCGAGTTGTAGGCGGCCTTGAGCGCTGCATAGGACGGTGGCGACGGCGCGGGCGGCAGCAACAGCAGTGCACGATGGACTGGCTCGTGTGAGGGTGACATAGTGGCAGTGTGTCTGGGAATGGAGCTGGGGTTGAGAGGAGCTGCCATGGTGGACGATGCGTCGTAGCCTGGAAGCGAAGGCTGGATCACGTGGCCCCCGACGCCAGCTGGGCGTGAAGGGAGGGGTGGTGGGGAGCTTTTAGCGAGGTACAGCCGCCGCCCAGCACCCCGACGCCCACCCCGACGCCAACCTCGACGCCAACCGCACCTGTTGCTCTTGGACAGTCGACTAAGCGCCGCAACAGTCGCCAGTCTCTCTTTCCTTTGCCCGAGCCAGCGCAGCAGCAATTGCAGGCGCCATGCCCTTCGGAAACCACCACCACAATGCGCCCAACGACCCGGCGCAGGGCATCTTTGCAGCGGCTTCGGCGCTAGGGAGTATGTAGGCATCCCGGGCACTCGTCGTCGACTTGGACTGATGTGTATCTCGCAATTACAGGCATAGGAGCGCCGGGAGGCAATCTGCGAGGAGCAACCCAGGGCACCACGCGGGCCGGCACCGATGCCTTTATGCCGCAGAGCAGCGGGAATGCCCAAGGACAGAGCGAAGGCTACCTGCCCGCGACCGCACCGCCAGCAGCCAACTCGACCTTCGACGCCCCGCGACACAGAGCCCCGACAATAGGCGGGCGCACCACTGAGGAGCTGCATGTCTCGACCTCAGTAGGCCAACATGCCCCAGCATCCTCGGCTGTACCGGCGCAACAGCAGCAGCAAATGTACAACTCGCCCGACAACTATCGATCGGCGCCCAACATCAACATTGACCACGGAACTCCCCAGAACACAACAACAACAACAACAACAACAACAACCACAACAGCAGCAGCAGCAGCAGCAACAGCCACAACAACAGCGACCCGCACCCTCCAACGCCTACACCGCGCCCGTCGTGCCTACCCAGACGCAGATCGCGAGCAACGCCCAGCAATACACGCTGCCCACGCGCTCCAACACCATCAGCCAGGCACAGCACTCTCCTCACTCGTCGCATTCCTACTCACGCTCGAGCCCAGCTGGCCTGGGCCCCGACCAGAAATACATTCCCTTTTCCAACACGCCCGAGCAGTCCAAGTACGCCGCCCCCACACCTGCGCAAAAGTACTACCCCACGACCCCTTCTGGCGCTGCTTCGCAATCTCCTCTGGGCCTGGCCGACATCAGGCCGCGCGCAAACTCGACCATGGACCAGGAGGGCATGGGACACGGCAGCAACATGGTGAGCGATGGAAACAAGGTGCCCTCCAACAGCAACTACCTTGCGCCGTGGAGCATATACGCGTACGATTGGTGCAAATGGAACGTCCCTGGCGGCAACAGCGCCGGTAAGATGGCCGTGGGCAGCTACCTAGAAGACAACCACAATTTTGTGAGTACCGTACCGACTTCCACATGCGCTATCCTAACGCGACGCCTAGATTCGCATTCTCGACACCCAGATCGCGCCCCAAGACGTCTCCGCCCCCGGCGCGACACCCTTTGGCCTCGAATACAATGCGATCGCCGAAGCCACATGCTCTTTCCCTGTTACGCGGATACTGTGGGAGCCGCCGTCTTCGCAGAAGCAGTCGACCGATCTCCTCGCAACGTCTGGCGATCACCTGCGGCTATGGTCGCTGCCTCAAGCCTCTGGCAACAACATGAGCAACACAATCACACGCTCGTCCTCTGTAAACACTCGAGAGCCGCAGCTCCCAAAGCTCACACCACTCGCCCTCCTCTCCAACTCAAAGACCCCTGAACACACCGCGCCGCTCACTTCGCTCGATTGGAACACCATGTCGCCCAAGCTCATCATCACCTCCAGCATAGACACGACCTGCACCATCTGGGACATACCATCGCTTACCGCCAAGACACAACTGATTGCCCACGACAAGGAGGTCTTCGATGTACGCTTCTGCGCAGGGAGTGTCGATGTCTTTGTCAGTTGTGGAGCCGACGGCAGTGTCCGCATGTTCGATCTACGCAGTCTAGAGCACAGCACCATCATCTACGAGCCTTCAGACAAGGGTGGGGACAAAGACAAGGGTCAGTTGCGCTGTGTTTACTTTCCATGTCAATTACTAACATAGTACAGGCTCGCCAACAGGTCGCATGTCGCCAACCAAAGCCCAGCAGACCATGTCGTATGCGCCTCCGCTTCTCCGACTCGCCGCGTCACCCCACGACTCCCATCTTCTCGCTACCTTTGCCGCCGACTCAAACCTCATTCGCATCCTCGACGTCCGACAACCAGGCCAAGCCCTACTCGAACTACGTGGCCACTCTGCGTCCGTCAACAGCATAGAGTGGAACCCCTCCCGGAGAGGTATGCTCGCATCTGGCGGCGACGACTCACTCGTCCTCGTATGGGATCTGCTGCATGCGAATAATGGCGCGACAATCAGCGGAGAACATGCTTCAACGCAGCCTCCCGTCGTACAGCCAGCGACTACACATCCCGCCAATGGAGCCGCGGGCGCGCAGAATGTACCCGTTGGCCAAAAGGGGCCCTATGCTAGCTGGAGGTGCGACTACGAAGTCGGCAACATTAGCTGGGCACCTCAGAGCGCGTTGACAGGACAAGGCGGCGAATGGGTTGGTGTCGCTGGTGGGCGTGGAGTTTGGGGCGTCAAATTATGATCAAGTCGGGATTTCGCGTCGAGAAGCCGATTTAAGGATTGGGAGTTCCCTCGAGGCAATATCATGAAGTGCAATTGTAGGATTGACGCATGGTTTCCAACTTGGCCAGGGAAGGAGAAAAAGTGCATAGCTTTTTGGTACTACTTTTCTGAGCACAATAGTTTGGCGGGCGTTGCGGCGGGTTTGCATGCAAATATCCAAGATACCTGAAACTGCAGGGTTTCTTCTTCTACAACGTCTTTTTTGGACAAAACCGTGCTTGTTCGACCCGGTCTTCCCCCCCCCCCTTTTTTTCTTTTTTTCTCCCACAATCTCTTTCCGAAACCGATATGCACTCAGCGGATCACAACTTCAACGACGACCTCGTTACTCCACCTAGCCTGTGAATCCGTCTCCTTCCACGCCCGCACCGTATCGATTTCAAGGACATTCTCGCATTCCTTACTAACACTGACGCAGTGAGCTGGAACAGGGTGGCCAAAGAGTACAGCGAAGAAGTCGTCTTGAATAGAGCGCTGTGGCAAGTCGGAGACGTAGAGTGCTGTTGTGCAATGTTAGTCAGATACTCATAGAGACAGACAGACAGAGAGAGAGAAGAGCTCACCAAAGGTCCCCAAAACCTTACTCGAAGTCCAAACCCTCAACCTCCCATTCCCCCTATCAACGTACGCGTCCGCATTTACAATCGCCGCCGCCCCCGTCATCTTGCCCACAATCCCCAAATACGCCACACTGATCTTGCTCGGTCCCTTCGCTCCACTGCCCTCACCCCTCTTGAGCTCGAAATCCAGTAGTGGAAATGCGGAGAGAATCTCCCAGCCGCGTACCGGCAGGTCAAGATGCACAAACGCCTTGTTCGTCGCCACACTCGTGGGTTCTGTAACCTGGCCGTCTGTGTGCGAACGGATGACGTACGTGCCTTTTTCCGCACCGGGGAAAGCGTCGAGGGCGATGAGTTCCGAGACGGGTTTCGGGGTGCAGTTGAAGGTACCGAGGATGGAAACGCCGGTGTGTGCCATGCCGACGTAAGTCGTGACTTTGAGTAGTACGGTATCGTCGTAGGCATTGTAGGCTTGTGTTGTTTTGCCTACGGTGTGGGGACGGAGAATCACCGTGTCGCCTCGTGGCGTCTTTCCCGTCATCTGGTTGATGAGATCAATGTCGTGTTGGCCTGGGACGTCGGTGATGTAGATTGGGCCGCCGGATACGCAACGAGCGGCAGCATGGAAAGCAGCGTAATCATGGCTGGTTTGGAACATGTCCCAGTCTGGGAGGATGTTGAGGTACTGCGTTAAGATGGAGTTGTGCGCGTTGCAGAATATGTGCCAAGGGTGGCTGGCTGGGACTTCCGGGAAGAAGTCGTCCGAGTTACGGAGTAGCATACGCGGTTTGTTAGAGGGCAGTTGCGAGTGGAAGATTAGAGGGGGTGCTTGAGACATGCAGGATATTGCGCGGGCGGAAAAGGAGCGTAGCTGGGCGATGGACCAGGCATCTTGGTAGGATTTGATCAGTTTGCGCCGGTCGTCTGCGTCGTGGAGTTCGTCGAGGAAGAATTGCGCGTCTGTTTTTACGGAGTCGATACCACACGAGGACAGGAACTGGTAGAAGTCCTTGTAAAAGCGGTCCACATCTTCTTCCGCTACAACGATGATCTTGCCGCCTGAAACTCCGTCTTTCAGTTGGACGAGAGTGGTTTTGTAGTCTTTTGCTATGCGTCCTTCAGGAGCTATACCACCCCAGTAGCCGAAGATGGCGTGCCAGACGGCGATGTGCCGGATATGGCTGTACTTCTCTCGAATATCGCCGACTGTTGCTTTGAGACCACGAGGGAAACCAGTCTTGGAGGCTTCAAACTCCATCCAAGCATTGTCGAATTGATGTCCGCCTTCAGTGTTGAGCGACTGCCAATTATCGTCGATGATCAAGTTGCTGATATTGATCTCGTTCTTGCGCAGTGATTCCAAAGCATCGAAGATCTTGTCTTCAGTGAGCTTCTGTCCCAGCCCATTCCAGGTGCAGTACGTCAAGCCATCGTACCAATTCTCCAACCACTGCGGTTTGAAGTCGTCAATCAAAGCCTTCTCCTCTTCGTTGATCTGTCCTGTTGATACTTCGTATGCCATCACCAGCTTGCGAGCATAGTACATGGAGGCTGCTACTGCGTCATCCAGCTTCTTTCCTACTGCAGCAATCACACGCACAGTCCCATCTTCTTCACTATCATTCTCGGCGTTCACAACGACCCTGCCGTCACCGTCGTGGTTGAGAGTTGTTAGCACCTCGTCCAATCCGCTTACTGCAAGCAGCACCAGGTGGGAGCCATCGTGACGCTCAAATGCTGCTAATACGGCATCCTTGTCAGGCTGAAATATGTCCTTGCCCTGTCTCGGAGCGAGCCACGGAGCCCACAGTCGTACTTCAGCGAACCAGCGGGAAAGGTTTGTCGGCTTACCAAGCTTTTCGCTTGAGTGACCAGATATCTTGCCTGCCGCTGCGTTGACGGGGTAGGTGAGGTCCCATAAAATCGTGTTAGGCGTATCGCTTTGTTCATTGGATATGTTGAGAAATGGCGGGAGTCCCTCAAGGTAGTATGTCAAATCTTCTTTCAACACCTCTGGCGACTGGTAGATAAGGCGGCCATCTGAAGTTGAGAGTTGTTCGTTGGCCCACTTCCACGGCTCGTTCTGGTTATGTTAGCGCAGATGTTCGAGCGGCCGTTTGTCATAGAAATTCAACTGCAAAGAATTGGGAGCAGAAATGATGCCTGTTATGAGCATGGTACCTAAACTTACTTCAGAAGCCCTGAATGTAATGGTATACGACAGCGAAGATCCGTGTTTTGGACGTCCGGTCAGGTCAAGTGTATAGTACTGGCGTTGTACGTGTGCTTGATCGGACTTGACTATCGTCTTTATGCAATTAGCTTTGGACGGGCTCATGGTGCATGGTCTGATGCTCACCACAGATGGCTCATTACTTGGCTCCAGACTAGTGCCTGTCCACTGGTCCAGATTGTCAAAGTTGTGCCACAGAGCAACCTCCCATGTCTTTTCTGGGCCGGCTGAGCTCTCAATGACTACTGTAAATCTGACCTGAGCATGTGATTAGACGTTGTTTCAGTCTGGGTGGCAACGTAAACACACTGGTTCTCGATCGGAGGGAACAGTTGTTGTCTGTCCCAACGGAGGATGACAGCTTAGCGCAGCGTACATGTTAGCGGTCAACGCGGGATGTTGGGGCGAACTGGATGGTCAGGACAGTGGATTGGGAGTAGCAAAAGCAAAGACACGGTGAATGGGACGAACGATAGATGATGTGTAGTTTTTTACATTGGCCGAATAGCTAGAGTATGAGGCACGCACAATGATGCTTACGCAGGCAATAGGAAGCCCGAGGGAGGTGCAGGTGACGTGTGCGGATGCGGTCGGGGTAGCTGCGAGGTGCTCGCAGGATTCAGCCAATCGGCGTCATCGGCGGCCCCATCTTGGCATCTGGGACATTTTGACATGCGCCCAAGTTTCCATGCCGCTCAATTGGCAGCCATGCCAGCCTTGAGACACCTGTCAAGGCCCCAGCAATTTGTTTGCCGGCAATGTACACGACAGCGACACACCCTCGCGCGCGGTGAGCGGCCGGCAGCGAGATGGGCCGACGCCGAACCCGACCCAGCAGGTAGACAGGCGCAATGGGAGGAGCAGGCGGGCAAAGTGCGGTCGGGGATGCAGCAGAGTATGCTGAGTCTACTTGAAGAGCGGGGATTTGTAAAGGATGTGGCCGGGTGAGCATGGCACGAAAGACTCATCTCAATCCTGCTGAATGTTGGTAGTGGACGCCAAACGCTCGACTGGCTACTCACCGAGAAGCGTGTAGGCGCATATGTCGGCGTAGACCCAACAGCCCCCTCGCTGCACGTCGGCCACCTTCTTCCGCTCATGGCGCTGTACTGGATGTACCTCCATGGCTATTACACCGTTAGCTTGGTGAGCCACCTACGACTGGATACACAAAGCGGGAGTTAATCATGGGTAGCTAGGTGGAGGCACGGTGCAGATTGGCGACCCTTCTGGCCGGACGACGGCTCGTTCGCGGCAGGCCGATGATGTGCAGTCTATGAATGTGGAGAGCATACAACGGCAGTTGGAGAGGCTGTGGACGAATGTGAAGTGTCTGGGTATCAAGCACCAGTACCCGCAGATGATTAGTCGAAAACAGGGCATACTCAACAACAAGAAGTGGTTGGAGAAGTTGAGCGCGGTGGAGCTGATGAGGGATCTGGGCTCTGGCATGCGCCTAGGTGCTATGCTTAGTCGTGACTCGTAAGTCCTCCAATCCTTCTCCGTGACTCCCTCTCACACCTGCAGAGTCAAGCTACGAGTGGAAAGCGGCGAAGGCATGGCTATATCCGAGTTCAGTTACCCCCTCTTCCAAGCCTACGACTGGTGGAGCATGTACCGAAACCAGGGCGTTCAACTTCAAATTGGCGGATCTGATCAGTACGGAAACATCATCGCGGGCATGGGCGCCGTCAGCCATATGCGGAAGATATATCCCATGGAAGATGCTGCACAAGGCGAAGAAGACCCACGGGTAGCAACCTACGGTCTCACTACACCACTGCTTACAACAGCTTCCGGCGAGAAGTTTGGCAAGAGCGCAGGCAATGCGGTCTGGCTTGACGGCCAGATGCTAAACTCGTTTGACCTGTACCAAGTACGCCTTGCGCCTCCTGATATGAGCCCTTCACTGACGGATTGACACAGTACTTCCTCCGCACAGCCGATGCAGACGTAGAACGCTATCTCAAGCTCTTCACGTTCCTGCCCCTCGATTCCATCGCCCTCCTGATAGCGCGAAACGCCCAAGACCCCTCAAGACGCCTTGCCCAACATATACTCGCCCGCGAAATTGTTGAGCTGGCGCATGGAGCCGCAGAAGCGAAGCAAGCCGAACTCGCACACAAGGATGCCTTCGGCCAGGGAGCCCACACCTTCTCATTACTCTCTCTGAGAAAAGCGATTGCCAGTGATAAGGGGGCCGTTGATGTAGCAAAGGAAAGCATGGGTAAGAAGGAGCGGAAGGAGAGGGAGTTGTTGGAGTACAAGAAGGCTTACGCAGCTTCATCAACCGCACAGTCAGTATCTGGCGCTACATCCCAAGGGCCTCAAACCGACAAGGAAAATATCGTCACGCTGCCCCTTTCCATGCTTCAAGCAGGGTCCTTCCCACACGTCCTCCACGCCGCCGGTCTCGCAAGCTCAAGATCCGAAGCCAACCGCCTGATCGCAAAGAAGGGTGCGTACGTCATAATACCCAACTCTGGTCCGCCTGAGAATCCCACTGCGTTAAAATGGGCGACTATCGAGCCAGGCAAGGATGCAGATCCTAACCACTACCTTGTGGACTGGGAGGCACTGGTCTTGAGAAGTGGGAAAACCAAGATTCAGATATGCAGGGTGGTTCGGGATGAACTGCTTGGAGGGAAGACAGAGAAGAAGGAAGAGCAGTGAAATATAGTAGGTTGGCAATAGATCATACTGCCGATGGAATGAACAAGTACGAATACAATGTCGTAGGCTCTCTCCACTCTATAATGTTCTGCTACCCAACTCCTCTGCAGCAACGATGGATATTCCCGTGTCGAAGTAAATTCAATCAGTAATACCCCATCTGCAACTTTACTGCTTCTCGTCCATCCTCCAACTCCCTTTCGTTCGCTATCCAATGCCCTTGGAATCTCACACTCCATCTCCATTCACGAGTGCGGGCACCGGCCAAATCTTCCTAACCCCCCCTGGCACCATGCCTTGCATGCTGAAACCTCGTTCCAGCGCCGATCTTGCAGGGCGCAAGCGGACTGCCCTGTACCTGTGTCTCTGTCTCTGCCTTTGCAATGTCGAAGCTGATGCCACCGCTGTCGTTTTCACCATATCGCAACATGCGTCGTTCTTTGATCGGAGATGCGCGCGCAGAGTGGTAACGAGATGGGCCGCGCTCGATGCAGACGTTGGGGCTCAGAGGGCTGAGTTGGACACCGCCGTCTTCAAGAATGGGACGTTTAGTTGGCGAGTGGATGCGGCGAATGGTGACGGTTTCTGCAGAGTGGCTTGGAGTGTGAGTTGTCAGAGGTAGCCGTCGTAGAGGGAGAGCTTTGAAGAGTGAGGGGGTGCATGGAGTGGAGTCAAAGTCGAGGAATGGGTCTTGGCTTGTGGAATTACAGGTGTGGATGGACGATCGTGGGGTGTTTTTGTTGAAGCGATCAATGTTAGTGAGCCTCGAGGGCGAAGATGGCGGGGATAGATGACGGCTGGGTTGGCCCTCAATCTTGCCATGTGTAGCAGGTGTTCTCCATTCGCTTTCAGATACGTTTGTGAGCCAGTCGTTGATCCGGTCCCTAGGCGGGACAGCAAGGCTAGAACCGCGGTTTCGAGAGCCTGCGATGAAATAACCAGAGTCATCGGACCAAGACTCTGAGCTCTGCTCTGATACGTGGGGGCTGTTCACTTGTGGCTTATGCTGTACCCTCCGGATCGAGCTGGTCGACATACAAAAGGAGGCTGGGCGACGCATAGAAGACGATGTTGAAGTACGGTGGTCATCCCTGCTGTACTCTCGTGTTGGCGAAGCCTTTCTGGAGATGTTTGGTAGTTGGGGGTATAATGTGCCTTGCGCAGGCCAGGGGATTTCATGGTCACGACCAGCGTCTTCGAAGATCTGTCTCATCCGCGCGGCATGTCCTGCGCGGGCTGGCGACTGTAGCAGAGCCGAGCCATTGTTTGCCCGCCTGACCCGGATGTTTGCCAGTCGGGAAGGCGACGTTGTAAAGGCGTTAGGTTCCGACAGCCTAGACGCAGTGTCTGTCGGTTGAGCATAGCCGTGGTCAGTGAAAATGTTGCTTGGAGTCGGATTGCCCCATGTGCCGTCTGATGGCTCGATAGCTATACCACCGTCGGGAGAGACCTCGGCACTGTTGGCATGCAAGAGTAGACGTTTGGAGCTCCGGCTGGGTGTGACGGGCTTGCGGGTCGTGCGACTGCATTGTACGGCGATAGCCTACAGCCGAGTTAAGTAACTTGGAGATGTAGTCCAACTCATGGAACCTCGACGAACTTGCTGAGAAGAAGCCATATCGACCAGTTGCGCGACATCCGCATTGTCTCGTCCCATGTTCATCCGAGACATCTTGGGTGTGCTGGAGGTTGGATGTCGGCGTGGGTCCGGAAGGTTGCACAAATGATGACTCGAGGATGGCTTCAGCGGTCGTACATGACTCTGCGGCTGGCGAGTGTATAAGAGGAGAGCTGCAGGAGCTACACCAACACTCCTACATGCTGCAGTTGCCCGTCGGGGCCTGCCAACTGAGCACGAGCAGGTACCCCCCCCGTACCCCCCCCACCGTGTTGTCGTAGCACAAGCGCATACGAAGATTGCAAAGCACTTTTTTTGGTCGACGACTCGTACACGTGTGGGGGTGTAGGCATTTTTTTTCCGGAGGATTCAATAGTCAGAAGGTGGTGTGGTGACTGATGGCGGAGGTTTGGTCGTGAGAGATGACGTGTGCAGGAAGGCTGCACGTGCAAGCGGAGGAGACGTACTATGTAGACGGCGGATTCCGTACGCACAGAGCAACGAGCTCGATTCAGGCTGGTGGAGGCGTGAATGGGAGGCTTCTTTTTTTTGCTCATAATCTCCGCCAGGCTGACATGCCGTGCGGAGACGAGCCGTGTGCCTGCCCAGCGGCCAGGCACAGAATCCATGGTCAACTCTACCGTCAGCCTGAGGGAACTCGACGAATTCCAGTCTCGGATAACTCGACGAGCCTCTTCAAGATGCAGATTCAGCACGGCGGGACGGTGCAATCGGCACACCAAGGCCGTTGGATCTTGCTTGTCGATCGCCACGGCCTCTGCGGTTCGGTATCCCGCCATCATCCACGGAGCCTCGCAAGATACGTGTCCATCTCGGCCCTTTCTCAGATCCCATGCATTCTGCTCGCATCGTGCAGCCACCCTTCGTGAGAGTCGCAACGGGCGTATTGCCCGAACCAAACGAAGCGTCATGCATGCAGGAACAGCACGCGAATGCTAAAATGGGCCGTCTTGGCCGGCACCACATTCGAGACCGACTCGTGGGCCCCGCCTCGTCTACGCAGGGTGATGCTATGTAAAACACACCATGGCCGCAAGCATCTGAAGCATCTGAAGCATCCTCCAGCATTGCCGGACCATCTCGGACGGCTGACAACCATGAATAGCCCACCCGGCACGACCTTGACCAGCTGATTGCATTCATTACCATGATTGCAGCCGGCGTTTTCCAAATTGCGCATTCTCTCGCACCCCCTCGCACCCCCTCGCACAGTCGCACAGTCGCACGCATCTTCGGGAACCCTCTCCTCACTTCGTTGCTGGGGCGGGAGCGTGTGCGCTGCCCGCGACTGTCGCACCATGCTGCTGCTTTCAATAGACGTTGACGACCAGCACCAGGCCCCTGAGTCGACCGCGCATATCGTGGCGTCTTCGCTTCCTGCTCTGCACCTTGTAGTCTGTGCTTCTAAACTCTGAACCATGCCAACCTTGCATGTTCCACAATCTGCCCTGCCTGCCACTCCGACGTCTCTCTCTGTATTTGCCAGACATGTTGTCGCGCTGCCGCCTCTCGTGCCTTTTGCTCATCCTCACTCTTTCCATTCCATCTCGGCCCAAGTCCATCATCGCCAGCCCGAAGATCCTCCGCCGACTGCAATTTGCCGCATTCCAACTATTATACTTTCCTTGTTATTACTTTCGATACCTCCGCGTGGCCTAGTCCCCGCATCTACCCTCTGTACATACTCCATATACTTGGCCAACGGCTGTCAGACAATTCATCCGCCTCCATTCCTCGCTTCCTATCCATAGCCCGTCTTTCCGACAACGCTCGTCTGACTTGGCTGATAATCTCCAACTGTACGTACATGGATTTCCTATGAAACCCGATTCGGACCATCGTCAGGGTGCTGCAACACACAACGTCACACCTTTCCTTCTACCTCGCTTCTGCCTCCGCTCTTTGTCATGTTCGGCTTGCTGTTGCTGGGCTGCATGGCCTCTTGGGCTATAGCTGCTCGCCTATACCCTGCGTTACTGTCTACTCTCTGTTGGCAGAGCCCTCGTTGTCCCCCTTGAGCACCACCCATCATGCGAGGAATTCATTCTGATCTGCGAGATTGTAGGCTACTCAATATCTGATACTGTCCATCACTCTCTTCCTGGTTCCTGTCTCCCTGAAACCTCAGGCAACTAGGTGTCTCTCACGCAAGGATTCGCAGCTTTTCCGCCGTCTGTTGACACTTGTCAAATCATTCTGTCCTGTTCCTGGCGTCTACCGTCTACTCACTTCTCTGCCTGTAATTTGCTTCTGCTACCTGGATCGGCTTTCCAGAATTTTAAACACTCCAAGGCCTGCGTGTCATACATGTCCGCACTGGCCACCAGCTGTCTCGAAACAACTGCATATGCGTCAGTACATGCACAGTCGTACCCATAGTCAACACTCTTACAACCCACAGGCTACCTGGAGCATACTCGTCAAGTTCACCAGTTTCGCGCACCGAGGGTGTGAGTCGCACGACACCTTTTTTCCCACCATTAGAGCTGTGTCGAGTGGCACATCTACTGTCAACATTCCGAAACCTGATTCATGAGTTACGACCAAAGGCTGGGCGCCGGAGTATACGGTGCAACAAGCGCGAGCAACGATGGAGATTCGAAAAAAGGCTCGGTACGGGCGGCTCGTGAGAGGATGCAGGCTGCGCAAAAGAGGACACAGCTCCCAGATACATCCAAGATAATCGGGCTTCCTCGACGACAAAATCAAATCGTTCCACTGCGCTTCCAAAACGAGGTCGAACAGCCACGGGGACTGGCACCTTCGGGAAGCAGAGGTGACGTTGAATCAGATCTGCCCTCACCACAATGGCCACTACCGAACATCACCAGCGACTTGGTAGAACCTACTCCTGATATCCCGCCTCGCTCTCCAAAAAGACTACAACCACCACCACCACCACCACCACAGTTTGGCCGGCCTGTATCTGACGAGTTTCCTATCCAACAGCTGTCCCCTGACCTCCCCTCACCAATCTCCCCTGGATATCTACATCCGAATAGCGACACCTTCTCTCCTGGCTCTTTTCTATCTTCGCGCCCAATTACCACCTCATCGATAGCCTCGGACTCCTCAATAGGCTCCATACCCGACTTCCCCGTGCCTCAACCACCTATGCCAAGCATCCAGCAAGCCCGACGCTTTCCAAGTCTAGGTCCGCCGCCGTCTTCGCGAAGAGGCCCTCCGTCGTACTACACGCAGATGTCGTATGTATCACCCATTGTCGAGGAGTCGGAGAACAATTCTTCAAGGATACAGTCACAACGTGGATCTTTTGCTTCCAGCAATGTCTTCCCAACCGACAAAGATGCCTTTTATCCAGATGACGATCTATACTCCGATGACGGCGAGTCCATAACCAGCGATCGTGATACCATCTCACCAACCCCGACCGATCATGACGACCGAAGCGGCCTCGTTCAGCAACCACCCGCCCTTGTACGACAAGCGAGTTTGGGTAGGCGGACTAAACCATCGCTGATGACCATTAAGTCAGTCGACAGCTTTGGAAATAGGAAGGGTGGAGCGGAAACAAAGAAGTCAGATGGCTTTGGGATTGGTGCGGGGGCCATGGGGCTAGAGGCTGCAATGCTCACAAGGGACGGCAGTTCATCAGGCATGGCAAGGTCGCCTCTCAGCAGGGGAGTTTCTGTGGACTCTCTAGATACAGTGGAGAACTTCAAAGATAAAGCCGGATACGCAGGAACAGCATCACCCCTTCAACAGGAGTTGCGTCCTACTGGACTAGCTGAGCGCGCCGGTATGCGACGGCCTGCAAGACTCGACATGGATGCGGTTCGAGACGCTGAGGCGCGTGGAAGCTTGACCAGTTTGCCAGATCTGATTCGAAGAGCCACACGATTAGCAGCAAATCTCGATCGGGGGCGGACAGCAAGTCGACTTGGTTTAGATTTTTGGGAAACCGGCGCTCCCGACAAGAACCAAGTCCGACAGTCCGGACTGTCTGAGATGCTCGCCGCATTTCCACCACCTGGTCAAGAAACTCCCAATCGCTCGGGCACTCCAAACTTTGGGAATAGTAGCTTATCAAAATGGCCATTGGATGGTAATTCGCGCAACAGAGCCAGAGACTCGAAGTCGAACAATGGGAAACAAAAGCCGCGTCGAAGATGCTGTGGTATGCCTTTATGGACGTTCATTACGCTCCTCATAGTCTTGCTGGCCATCATCGCTGCTGCAGTCGCCATCCCCGTTGTCCTAGTGGTCATACCAAACCAGAACAAAGGAGCCGACACTCCCACTGCTCAAGAGACCCAAGGTGATGACAACGGAGGTAACAACAACATGAGCAACACTAAAGCGCCTGCTCTGCCACTTCCTACGTCTGGTCCAGGTGACGGGAACGGACAATGCGACAGTATTATCACTTGCCAAAATGGTGGCATCGCAATACTCAACTCCGATCGATCATGCAACTGTGTATGCATCAATGGCTTCACAGGGAGTACGTGTACCAAGGACGATGCTACGGGATGCACCACGACCAACGTTGCAGGCACCGCCAACAACGCCACTATGGGCTCTGGCATTCCCCGCCTGTTTGAGACCACCGCTCCCAAGTTTAATGTTCCTTTGGACGCCACTCGTGTGTTGTCGTTGTTCTCTCAGCTGTCCCTCAGTTGCGCAGCCGAGAATGCTCTGATCACATTTAATGGCCTCGCCTCTCGCTCTGTTCCCCACCGCCTTCACTTGGTCGATTCGAGAGCCACACTCCACCCGTCACGTACACTTCCAGTACTCCACCATCCCCATCCTGCGCAAATTCCTGGTCAACAAGCCAAACGCCAGACAGTTGGCCAGATCAACGAAGCCGAAGCTTCAAGTGACCAGAGCACGTCCGAGGCTGAAACCATTATAACACAACCTATTTCAAGCAATATCAGTGCTCTCGATTTTGCTCGTGTAGCTGTACTCCTTGTGCTTCAGGAAAGCAGCGACCTAGACGTTGCCGCAAGCGCACAGGAGTCGATCCAAAACCTGCTCACAAACGATCGCAGCGGGAATGCAGACGGTAGTAGCGTTGATGTTGGACCATTCGATTTGGACCTTGTCAATTTCACAATCAAGTTCCAGAACGGCACCACTATACGTGCGCCGCCAGCATCCTCATCTTGAGGCATCATCACCGTTTAGCATCATCAGTTAGATTTGAGATTTTGCTTTTCTCAGCACAGCGATACCCATTTTTGCATTTTTACCAAAACAGACAGCATCCCCATTTTCATTATGTTTCTATCTTTGTCAAAGTATTTGTACGATAGCACCGGCGTGTGTCTTTTTCGTTTCATTCACTATCCTTCACACAATGTTTTCGTCTTATACCCGTCCTGTGGACGCATTATCATGACCGATGAGCTGGATCTAATGTCTGTTTTGTTACGGTTGGTGGGAAATACCCTAAGGTGGAGTTTGACATAAACGGCAGTCTTGATCTAGTAGCGAAAGAAAGAGGATAGTGAGCAGCATATTGTTAAAGACTACAGAAGATAGATTGATGTAGTGGAAATTATAGAGCTAGCCAAAAGCCCGAGGTGTCTTGGTGTATGTGAGCAGTGAAGATGTTGGGTGGCTGGTGGAGACGGAGACGGAGCTAGACCCAGACAATATACTAATAGCATTCCAGGCTTCCATGTATAGCTTTCTTGTGCAGCTAGATTCCGGATACAAAATCAACACGCTCCTGTCATCATCCACTCCGAGAACCTTTTCGGACCCCAGATCGAGGACTTTGCTGCCCAGGGCCGACTTGCGCAATGGGGTGACTCCGAGGCTCTGAAGTCCAACTTTGCTCCTTTTGACCGCGACGAGCTCAGCAAGGTTGTCTCCGGGGATGGAGTTTGGTGCTGAGCCGCTTCGACAGCACAAGATGGCTTTGTTGCCAAAGACGGGCGCCTCCTCGAGTGATCCTTGCCCGACTGGTGAGCCACGAAAGATCGACTTCCCGCTCTACAAGAAGAGCTTCGCCTAGGCGCAGGTAGAGTTTTCCACGCTCTGATCGAAGATGCAAATGAGGATGGAAGAAGCAACATCGACTACACGGATTCCTCACCGCACACCAATCCATCCCACTTGAACATTCTGGACGACACCCACTGATACCTCCCTCCATTACCGATTCTCGCCAACCACCTCATAACCAACTCCTCCTCCCCTTCCTCCCGACGCACGACTGAACATGGGCAAGGTAGCAGCCCTGTGCCACCTATAGGGTGAGTAGTGCATTCGTGCGCCTCACCGGGTGCCTCACCGCCGCCGCTACCAGCAAGCCTACCCCACCCTTTATGGAGTCAGCACGGTGAAGCTCAAGCGCACGCATCTGTGTTTGAATTGCCCGATTGTCTTGTTATCCCAGCTCCTCACTAATCCGATGCAGCAGGTATAGGCCCTTTGCGGTGCCTGAGTGACTGGACTGGAATTTACCCTGGGAAGGTTCCGCTCTGAAGGACGGTCGGGTTGGGGCGGTTTGTTTGTGTTGGATGGATGGTTGAGCATGTGGTGTCTTGTGAGATGGATGGTGAGATGGATGGTGAGATGGAATGGGGGCTGATGGAGTGGGTGCAAGAAGGGGTGTTTGAGTGCAAGAGTGTAAGGAGAAGAAGATATGGAGTTGATGTTATGGATCTTGGTCTCAAATTGTACGAAATGACAGGCTACGCTTTTTAGTATAGTGGAAGCAAGGTCTTGGTGATGATCAGGGTGCAGGGCAAGTGCAGCCGTGGTGCGACTGCCCCTCCATGCCCCACCCAGGTACCGGTAGCTCTCAGTGCTCAATTACCTGTTCCTGAGCTGTCAGTCAACAGCCACATCTCCCCGCAAATCCGCAAACACCACCTATACCTCTCCAACATGCCTCAGGAAGCCTCCAAGATTGCCGATCCCGACGCGACGTCGCAAGCAGCGGCCGAAGCTGTCGCCGACTCGCGCAAGCAGCCAGAAGCCGAATCCGCAGACGAGAGCGGCGATGAAGCGACCGAGACAGTAGCAGGCGCAGAGGGCGCGTCAGAAAAGAAGAAGAAGAGCGGGAAGCGCAAGATCAAGGACGTTCTCAGCGGCAAAGGCAAGGCTGGCGAGGTTACAGACTTGAATGCGGCCGCGGCAGGAGTCCTACCAAGGGAAGCGATGAACATGCTGCTCGCGAACAACCCCGGGCTAGCGAATGAATTACAGGCCAAGTCAAACAGCAAAGAAGAACTGGCGCAATTGATCAAAAAGCTCAACATCAACGAGATGCTGACAGGCCTGGCGCCGCAGGGCAGCCAAAAGGACATGGCCAGTCACGCGTTCTGGAAGACGCAGCCTGTACCCAGCTTCGAGGAGATGGCGAACAAGGAAAAGATCAAGGATGGACCGATAAAAGAGATCAAGATTGAGGAAGTGGACAAGAACCCAAGTCCAATGTACCCTGGTTTTGAGTGGGTGACGATGGACCTGGAGGACGAGAAGCAACTGGAGGAGGTCTACGAGCTGCTCACAAATCACTACGTAGAAGACAAGGATGCAACCTTCCGCTTCAAGTACTCGCCATCATTCTTGAACTGGTAGGCCTTGTACACCGATAGCGAGAGCTCACGCTAATGCAGATAGGGCTCTGAAAGCACCTGGCTGGAAGAAAGAATGGCACGTCGGCGTCCGCGCAACCGCCTCAGGCAAGCTCGTCGCATTCATCTCAGGCATTCCGATACAGATGCGAGTTCGCGACAAGGTCCTTAACTGCTCCGAAGTCAACTTCCTCTGCGTCCACAAGAAGCTCCGCTCCAAGCGATTAGCACCCGTCCTAATCAAGGAGATTACCCGCCGCTGCTACGTCGAAGGCACCTTCCAGGCTGTATACACTGTCGGCTCCCTACTTCCCACACCCGTCTCAACATCCCGCTACTTCCACCGCGCTATCGACTGGGAAAAGCTATACGACGTTGGTTTCTCTCCACTCCCCCACGGTAGCACCAAGCAACGTCAAATCATACGGTACAAGCTCCCAGACACCACGTCCACCCCTGGACTTCGCGAGATGGAGGCCAAGGACATAGACGCAGCCGTTGACCTCCTAAGGCGATACCTGGAGCGCATGGACATGGCACAAGTCTTCAACAAGACCGAGTTCGAGCACTGGATGGTGCCAAAGGAGAATTCCAAGGAACAGGTCGTGTGGAGTTATGTTGTTGAGGACCCCAACACGCACAAGATCACCGACTACTTCTCTTTCTACAACCTCGAAAGTACGGTTATTGGTAACAAGAAGCACAACACCATCAAGGCAGCGTACCTGTTTTACTACGGCACGGAGGTTGCATTTGAGGAGGACAAGGACAAGACGAAACTCAAGCAGCGGCTGAACTTGTTGATGAAAGACGCATTGATCTTGGCGAAAAAGGTGAGCACTCTAGCTTTACAACCCAGCCCTTTTGCTAACACGACCAGGCCGACTTTGACGTCTTCAACGCACTCACACTCCTTGACAACCCACTGTTTCTCGAGGAACAACGCTTCGGCGCTGGAGACGGCTCGCTACATTACTACCTGTACAACTATCGCGCTGCACCGATACCAGGTGGCATTAATGGGCGGAACCAGTCGAGCAAGGACCACATGGGTGGTATTGGATTGGTCATGTTGTAATCGACGTCTTTCAGTGGGCATTAGCACTTGTGTTTGGATAGCGGTTTGCTGCTCATGAACGGGAGTGTCTGGGAATAATGGGACATTTGGGGATAAGCAACAGAGTTGCTCAAAAGCCTGCGCTGGTCGACCCTTTACCTTTATGCGACTGGTAGGGCTATCGGCATCTTTTCAGATTAACCGTTATCTATAATTCACAGTGCTTCATATTCCCATGTTACTTACTTAGCGTGAGCGATCGTCATGTTTTGCACATGTCTAGTGTCTTTTTTTCTTTTTTTTTCAAAAAAAAATTTATTATTATTGAAACTTCCGTTGAAGGTGATTGTCTTGCTTGCAATCCCTTCTGCGTTCAAAGTGATTCTATCTACAGAGTAAGAATCTGCAGACTCTACACGACAGAATTAATGCGCTGAGCGAGGAACTTGTCCCTAAAACGCCACCAAACGACATGCTTATTTCGGCTTGAAACTGGTTGAAAACCATCCCCCAAGTTGGTCCAGTCTAAGGGCCGTTACCTCGACCGTCACCACGGCCTCTACCCCGTCCGCGCCCATCGCCACCACGGCCACGACCAAAGCCCGCAAGAAGCCAAGGCGGCACAGCTCCCATCGCGAAGGCATCACCTGGAGCAGACGCGCCTCGCCCGTTCCCAAAGTTGACGGGAGCGGGAGGGAAGGGATAAGAAGGAGCGAAACCACTCTGCCCGTCCTCGTTACCACGGCCACGACCACGACCACGACCACGACCACGACCAAAGCCTCCGCGAACTAGCATTGAATCACTCGGAGAGGTTTCACCTCGACCACGGCCCATGTTAACATGCAGGCCAGGCGGATGTAGTGAAGGACCGTAAGAGAAATCACCCCGTCCGCCACGAGTGCTTGTATCATCGCCACCGCCGCGACCACGCGTGGCCGACCTAAATCCATACCTAGGCGCGTCGGAAGAGCCTCCTATGGTAGATCCACCCTGTGCGTTCGAGGTCGCTGGGCCTCCACCAGGGCCGTACGAAGCGTAACCGAATATGTTGTCTGCGGTCTGCTGTTGCTGGAATGCTCCTATCATTTTAGTTACATCATTCATATTGCTGTAATTGAATGATGATGATGGTGGTGGTGGTGGAGGAGGTGGGAATCCTGGCGGTGGGGCTCCCAACGAACTTGCCCCAGGAGCAAATGGTGGGAGTTGCCACGACGAATACATTGATGTGGGGTTTCTTGGAGCTGGAGGCGCGGTCCGCTCCTCGATAGGTGGGATGACGTATTTTACTTCAAATGTAGCCCCGTACTCCTTCAAAGCTGGCTGCAACTTAGACAACATTGTACCCATGTCGTCTGATATTAGGGCTTGGCC
This sequence comes from Alternaria gansuensis, assembly GCA_009289805.1. Lineage (NCBI taxonomy): Eukaryota > Fungi > Ascomycota > Dothideomycetes > Pleosporales > Pleosporaceae > Alternaria > Alternaria gansuensis. The sequence continues at coordinate 36,388 of WBOK01000397.1, read as the reverse complement.
ACGAGCGGCGATGGCAGCAGCAAAGGCATCTTCGTAGTCGTGGAGTTCCTCCGTAGTAGACATTTGTTGGGGGCGTGGCGTTTTGGCATCATGTGCCTGCTCTTTGGTCCACTCTTCCACTGTCTTGAGAATGGCGTTGCAGTGCTGTTTGAAGTGGTTCTCGACCACATCTTTCCATGGTGGAGGCGGTTGATTGAGCCAAGCTAGAATAGCGGTGCGTACAGTATGCTCGCGAATCTTCCTGTTGTATATCGCTGAAGGACCAGTGACGCTGTGAGAGTAGCGGGCCTCCCTTCCTGGCTCATTGTACCACGGCTCCTCGCACAGTATCATTGCTTGTATTGATATCAAGACTTGCAGTAGTGTTGACTCGCCAGACTTCCAGGGCTCACCAGACCACGTACCGAGCAAAGACAAACATACCTTACCATTGGCGTAGAGATTTGGATTGATTGATATACAGCCGCCTGCTGTTCCCTTGAACTTGACCTGTGGAGGGGTGTTGGGATACTCTGCGTCGCAGAAGAAGTCGAACTCGAAAAGGCCATTCTCGTACGGGGTGCCAACAGGACCAACTATGACGCACTTGAGAATGTCTGGCCGATTCTCACAGTAGCGTACAAAGATACCGGGTGGAAGGCCTGTTTGCAGCGTCGTGATCTCTGTAACCAACCGCTTGAACCTTCCCGGTCGTGAAGACTCAAGTGCCTCCGCTTGTTTGTAATAGAGGTATGTTTGCTTAATTAGCTTTTCTTCCACTTCTCGCACGGTAAGATCCTCAGGTATCACTGCAGTCGCCTTGCCCTTTTCGCTATCAGTCTCTGTGGCTCTGTTTTCTTTGATATATTGCGAAAGGTCAGAAATCTTATGACAAATCCATAGCATATCCTGGCCGTCTTGATTTTTGAAGTCCGCCTCATTGTTTATTGCGGTCTGAAGCACCGTGGAACTCTGGGTAGTGAGATTGTGTAGACAATCAGCAAGAACAGAAACGCTGTCTCTCATATCGGGCACGGCGGCGCAAAATGATAGTGTGGGGAGGTCTACCGTCTCAGGACGCACGAATCGAGGACCAAAAAGAGCTGCACTCGTTCCACTATGCGAGCCCATGGTCATTAAGAAGATGAATAGAGTCTGATAGATATTTTTGCGCTTTGTAATGTCGACCAGCGAGTCGTTGCGAAGTAGTTCTGCGCAATATTGAAGAATCTTGCTGTTGCTGAGTATTTCCAAGACGGCGTTAGGAGGGTCAAAATCGAAGCAGGTTTCCCGCTCGAGGGATGGAAGCAGATCCGTCAAAAAGCCCAGGACCATCTCACTGAAGGCATCTTCGCTAATCTGTGCACTCTGAGCCTTTGAAATTTTGTCTTTCTCCTTGGGTCTGAGAGGCGCGGGTTTCTTCGGTGCTTTACCCGTCATGTATTGCGAATCAGCAAAACCGCTACCATCGTTGCCGTCGTTGTTAACGTCGTTATCGTCGTTATCAGTTCCATAGTCGTAGTCTTCGTGCGCGTCGTAGTCATGCCCACCGTAACCCATACCGCTAGGCATGTGACTCGTTGGAGGTCTATAGCTTCCCCCCAAACCTACGACACCACCACGGGTGGACTTGTTGGCCTTTTTGCGTGACTTTGACTCGGGCTTGGTATGCTTGGATGTCTTCGCGCCATTCCGAGACTCCCAGATGTGTCGATCGAATCCACAAAGGAGAACCCATATGAGGAATAACCGGCCGCCGATGCAGCACCAGGAGAGGTATTGTTTCCTAGACCGGGAGACGATTTTGGAAGACGTTGCGAAGGGTTCTGGCTCGCATGCGATGCATGAGCGCGCGTTGCAATTACTGCACTTAATATGGCAGGACAACTGATCAACTACGCCATCCGCCCAGTCCTGAAATAGATGGCGAATATCGAGCTCCGAGGAAAAGTACTGTTCGTCACACATGTGGCATGTTTTTGCCTTGAGGTGAGCCGTGAGCTCCGTAAAGGTATCCAGGGTGACGTAGTTGGATCGTGTTTCTGCCTGGTAGTCCGCGGCTCTTGAATGGTCCCTGCTAGTTGTCCAGGTGGACTGGCTAGCTGATGAAGTGGCGTTACCATGGGTAGGCTCAGAGGCAGCGTGTTGTCCTTTTGCTTGTCCTTCTGCTCGTTTGTAGTCCTGGTCCGGCCGTGTTTCCATAGCTGGCGTAGTGTGTACCTTGGTGAGATGGTTTCCCGAGGTTTGTCGCAGTGAAAGCACAACAGTGGGCTACCTTGGGGTACGTAGTCGCGTTAGTGATGGTGGATAAGCGTGAGTATGGTTGAGTGTGGGCAACGGGCGTGGCAAGAGGGTGTGGTGCGAGCGCATATAGATTCAGTTGTAGTGTACAAGGGAGGAAGTTGGGTGAGGCTGAGGCGCCGTCACCTCAAGCACGTGCTGTGGTCAGTGAGGCTGGTAGCTGCTGTGCGTAGTGAACGGCGTGGTGACGGAAGAATAAACTGGCGACGTCCGACCGCTGTTGGAAGAAGGTTTCCAACAAGTGAGCGAACATGCGTATCTAGCCATGGATAGACACAATGTCGCACCTGCGTCACACAGGCGACAGCGCGGCTGAGACCGGGCTGATTGGGCTGAACATGTGACGAGATGGCTGCCAGCCTGCATGTTCTGAAGAAGGAACAACTACGGATGCAGAATCCATGGGCAGAGGTTGATAGGACGGTACTGAATGCAGTGAGAAGAGCCCAATGTGCATGTGAAGTACTCCGTAGACAGGCGCAATTCGAAGCAAGGCGCCCAGCCCCATGTGTTTCGGTGTTATCGGAGATAGCCCGCATTCCGTCATCGTTCGTCGAACCACTCGCATTGCGACGCGACTACATCCTCATCCGAGTCTCACCGCGTTGATGCCGTCTACTTACCGCGACAATGGGTCAAGGAGCGTCGCACGACACCCCGCAATTGACACTGGGTATGAATACGCAGTCTGCTGCTGCCCGGCCCTTCGTTGCCGCCTAAACATGTCAACTAACAACTCTCCAGAGCAGCTCTCACGAACCATAGCCCAACAATTCGCACAGAAAAGCTTCTCCCCTCTCCAACTCTACTGCTTCAATTCCGTCTTCCGCTCCCTCGCCGATACTGAGTCCGGGGTCAAATACTGGAGCGAGAGCACACTATGTCGTTTCCTCGAGCTGCCAGATGCGCTGGGTGTAGGCTCGGTCGTCTTTCAGATGGCTAGCTATCTCGGCGCATTCCCGCTTCCTAGTCAAGCCCCGGCTATACTTACACAAGAGGCGTTGCTCAAGGTTGTCACTATACTTACAGAGAGATATGGGACTGTGCTCAAGAAGAGAGGAAAAGAGATATGGCTAAGGGAGATCTACACGAGTCTGGCCATATATGACAAGGGCATACGCTCGAGTCTGGCAGAGGAGGACAAGGAACACGTGGAACACAAGCCGAAGCGATTGGACGAGGGAAGCAGTAATTTGGGTTTTGCGATTGATGCGCCTGACGAGGGAGAAGAAGGGGAGGATGAGGATGAGGATGAGTTGGTGCTGGCTGCGTTAGACTCGATGGATGCTATCGATGCGTTCAAGCACGGGGAACAAACAAACGTTCATCATTCCATCATACCGACAGACAACTTCCTCAAACTGGTCGAGTTGTTGCTGCTCATCGCACCGATCGATGCGCAGCAAAGCCTCTCATCACTAGCACCAGAACTCTCAGATAAGAGGGTGATGGAGTTACGGCAGGCCGCGAATGTTATACTGTCATCTTTTGGCGTAGAGAACCACCCAGGTGTCACATATCGCACGTTCAACACTGTCGTCTCGACGTCCCTACCGTATCTGTTTAACGGCCTCAACCCCTTGTTCGAGCACTTCCTCTTTGCGAAAGACTTCGACCTCTCCAAACGAAAGACAAGTCCTGGTTCCCCCACCCAAAAGAACAAACCTGTAATACCTCCACCAAAGGCAGAATTAGAGCCAGTCCTTCAAGAACCGGGAGAGATTTTGAATCTGACTACGCTGAGCCAACTGTCGTTCTTCATCAAAGGCAGCAGCCTCTTCCGGCGGCTACGGCCTCTATACAGCGGCAATACGCACGGCTTCAGCATGGGATCCTTTGAAAAGCAAGTCTTCAACTGGCGCGCGCCCACTATCCTCCTCGTAAAAGGTCGCCTTCTCCCCGCGACACCTTCCAGCACCCGCGAGCGCGCATTGCAAGACATGCTACCGCCTAAACGCCTTCCAGACAGCATAAACTCCACCTCCCCCAACCAAACTCTTATCTATGGTGCTTACATCTCCTCGCAATGGAAACACACCGGCAAGACCTGTTTCGGCGACTCCTCAACCGAGCTTTTCCAGCTCTCACCCACACACGACGTCTTCACAGCCTCAACGTTTAGCAAAGACTATACCTACTTCTCCAAATCACCAACACATCCTGCTGGTCTCGGCCTTGGCACCCCTATTCCCACACAAACCGCTTCCACAACGCAATTCTCTCACTCACCGTTCCGCCCTGGCCCTGTATCTCTGCACCTCGATGACGCTCTCGAATTTGGTATCTTTACTCACCTATCTGAAGGTGGTGGCTCGTTCTATCCAAGTAAATTACCTGGGAGGAAGAAGAAAGACTGGCAAGATCGTTTTGAGATTGAAAGTCTGGAGGTTTGGGGGTGTGGTGGAGATGAAGTTGCGGAACAACAGAGGAAAGAGTGGGCATGGCAAGAACGCGAGGCTGAAGCTAGACGGAGGGTTAACCTTGGCACGGGAGATGCGGAGATGGATCGGGAGTTGTTGAAGATGGCAGGGATCATCTCGGGAGATAGGAGTGGTGGGAGTATGGGATGAGTTTCGCAGATGGATGGCTGTAGGATGGTAGGTTACGACGTAAATGATTAGCGCGATTGATATGGCTTCAATACCGTGCTTTGATTGCAAATTCTCGCATTTGATGCAGTAGCTGAGTGTCGTTCCAAATTGCTGTGATACCGTCTTAACGCCTGTAATGCTTTCTTACGCACATACATATGATACAGCTCTTCCTCTCTCACAAGTAGCCAGTCTTCTCCAGCGAATCCCTCCCTCGATATGCTTTCTCATTCCGTCAATGTCTATCCTTGCCTACACGATGTTAGCATACTTCCCGCCATCCCACTCCATCCCACTCACCTCTGCTTATGCTTGGGATTCTTCGAACAAATAATATACACATATCGTCCCTTCTTCCTCCTCACACTCTTACACCCATCACACAGCTTCTTGACCGAACTCCGCACTTTCATGCCGCGCGTTTGTATCCGTCCGCCCATGCTCAGGTCATTGAACCCGGAAACGAGGTCTCGGATACCTGTGTTACTCGATTGTGAGGCTTGGGCGCGGAAGGTGGAGAGTGTGGGGCGTAGGCAGGAGCATGTTGGTGTGTGCATGTGTTGGGTGCGGGTGCGAGTGCGGATGGTGGTGCGGAGGGTTTGGAGGGAGGACGGGCGCCGGAAGGGCAGGGCGAGGGCGCGGGATAGCATTTTTGTGGGTCGAGGAGTTGATTGGGGCCGCGAACGGCTGGGGATATTTGCGATAGCGGTGGTTCTGGTCTTGGGGGTGTGGAAATGATGCTTGTGATGCGTTGATGGTGTTGCGGCGGAAAATACGTGCCAAGACGCTAGTGCGCTGAAAGATGTCTTCTATACTGTGCAGTCGTGCCCATTGTTAGTTTGATTTGATATTCATTCTTGCATACAAGACACTTCATCTTAAGATTGAAACCCTCCGAGACTTACTGTAATGCCTGCGCACCAACAACCGCTCAAAACCCGCGCCTAAACTGAAGTTTGGGACTCCAAAAATCTCCCATTCCACCAGCACCATTGAAACGATTTCCTCGAGCACAAGGCTGCATCTAGGATACATATCCAGCCTCGTCGCTTCCTGTCTGTTGTTCGCGAATCAAACTTCTTATGTCTTGGATAACATATGTGGCACTGTACTTCTTCGGTGTTTTCTGCAGCTGAGGCAGGTGCTGTGCGATGTCGACACTTCTACCATCATAGCCCTCACCCATATCTCTCATGACCGAAATCGATGCGTCCTGTGGCCTTCTGATTGTCAGACGGCTCTCTCTGGCCGATTGTTCGGTCGTCTTCAGATTTTTGTCTCCTGTCTTGCGGCAATGGTTCTCTACGATTTCTTTCCAGAGATTGGGGGTTTTTCTGCCCAATGCGTAATGCCGTATTCGATACTAAGGCGACACACAGCCACATTAAATGCCGAAGAGCAACCGGCGTTGCCTTGTCCGTAGAGCATCTCGGATCCCCGCTCGTTAAACTCAGGGTCATCGCAGAGGACCATGGCTTGGATACTAATGAGTACTTGCAAGGTAGTGGACACACCAGGTTGCCACTCCTCGCCCTTGGCACCGCTTTCCCACGTTCCGAGGAGCGAAAGACATACTGTGTTAATGTTAGGGGCTTGCTGTCTCTAGCACTGATTTCTGCTTACCTTTTCCGTCCAAATGTAAATTCAGGTTGAAGCTATGATGACAGCCTCTAGGGTATCTGAACGCTACCTTAGGAGGTACACGGGAATAGTCACGCGGGCAGAAGAGGTCAAAACTCGAAAAGACTATTTTCGAATGATGAATCCTCCGGCCCAACGATGAGGAATCTATCTTGTCAGCACTGGTTCAGAAAAATTCTCTGCTCACGGACTTACTTCATTGGATGTTTAGTTTCCGAAGACAAACCGCAAGCGAAGACACAGTGTTGCCGTCTCCTGTAGCCGAGGTCGAACCCCCGAATGAAAGATACAAGAGATTGACTGTGTTTGGCCGAATAAGGCGCTCTTTGTATATTACGTTTTTCTTCGATACCTCATGGACTCCTATACTTTTCAAGAAGCTGATTAACGCAGTGTACGGGTCTTTTTTTTTTCTGCGTTGCGTTCTCTAGACTATCGTTTCTCAATAACTCGGCTGCCTTGGCTAGGATCATACTGTTGACCAGTATCGACACGACTGCCTTTGGAAGCTGAACATCGAAGGAGCTAAGCGGAACATTATCATCCTGATCATCTCCCGGTAACGGACACAAGACGGCTAGGAAGGACAATATTATCTGGTCGAATCGATACATCTTCTTCTCGGCAGTTTCCGTAGTTTTCTTCTTAGGATCTCCTGTCTGATTCCGATCGAATAGTACAAGACCAAATGGTTCTGCGTTTTGTGTAGCCGACACTGCTTCCGCCAGTTATAGATTGTCTTTCAATCCCGACAGATACCTCGTGACGTTTGTCTTCGTAATACTTCTGGTCAAAGCCGCAGAGCACGACGAAGATGGTGAAGAGCCGCCAGCGACTGCAACACCAGCTCACTTTGTTCTGCTCACGGTTGACGAGCTTCTCTTTTGGTGCGTCGCCTTTGTCTAAATATGCTATGCACGTTTAAATTTTGAGCGTTTGCTACATTTGACTTGGGAGTCGATTGCTAAGAAACGAGGTCAGTGTAAAGTTAGGCAAGATGGAAAACGAATTGATTTTTCCGCTTAGCCAAACCTTGAACAAACTTTCCACGTCTTTACTGCTCTGATTGAAGCCAATATTGCAATTTGGGCATTTTCTTCCCTGGAGGTAGCCGACGAAGTCACTGTAGGTGTCGAACACAACCGCTTTGGAAATTGTTGGTGCTGCTCGTCGTCAGTAACTTTATTCATCAGCCTTGCTGAGCCGCTACTCACGTCCACTTGCTTGGTTCATTGTATTCTCCAGTACTTTGCAATTATAGGTGTTTTTTTAAGGTGTTAAAGGTGGTTGTTGTTGTAGTTCAAAGGGGGTTCAAAAAATAAAAATAGTAAAAAGCAGCTGCCCTTTACTGGTTAATCGCGAAAGTTAACAAAAAAGATTGTTTGTACACATTTAGATTTAAATAGTAAGTAGATAAGCTCTAAGAGGAAAGCTTAGACTACAAAGCAAAAATTAGGGTTAAATATTGTGCTAAAGGTACTAAAAAACTACACTATTTAGAACGTGTCCAACAGCGATTGCCATCTTATGGCTGGCAACAGTGATGCAATGCATTACGAGCGATTATAAGTATAGAAGACGGCCAGTGGTGCTACAGTATGAGCCTTTAAGGTCGAAAAAAAGAGTCTACGATTAAGTACCCTGGCTGCTTCAAGGAAGATGTGTACGCTTCACTTTGCAACGGTAAAAATAATGTATGAATATGGTATTTACGAATACGCATGTATGGATAGCTTCCATATTCAATTCTTCGGCATCCAACGTCAGCAACCGTCAACGACATCTGTTCTAATAACAGTGTTTTTTGGCATGGCCCTGTTCAACTACCCCTCCAGATTCAATGAACTCATCATGACTGCGGCGACGAGATGCTTCGATCGTTGGCTCGGCCAGCGATACTGTATTCGTTACTTCTGCTCCGCCGTCGGCAGTCATGGCCAAATCAGTGTTTGCTGCTGTGACAGTAGGAGCTTCCAATATCTCAGAAGTTGTATCCCGCATCGCCTGTTCAACTTCTTCGTCTTCAGACTCGTCTGCAACAGCGTCATCATCTGAGTCATGCGTCTCTTCTGGTTCTTGACGCTGTCGCCAGCTGAAAGAAAACACTGGTCTATGAACACCCAACCCCATGACTTGATCCAGCAACCTCTTTTGGCTCACGGTCTTCATACCTAGATGTACCGTGAGGTCGTCTTCTTCATCTTCGTCGTCGTCCCTGGAGTCGCTGTCATCACTCCAGTCGCTCAGCTTTTCCTCTTCTTCCTGTTCTTTCTCATTTCCCAAGTTCACTTTTTGAACAAAATCCGTTAAAACTACTGAACCCTGTTTTTCCATTTCGCGAACATCTTCAACACTCTCGTCCCGTTCCCTCATCAGTATATCCAGTTCCTCGTCTTCGTCTTCGTCGGTGCCGAAAGAATCATAATTGGAGTTGCTCATGAAGCTCGTGTCAGCCCACGTACTACCGAACGGACTCGCATGGGCCCCTCGTTCATAAGATGGAGAGGCTCGCTGGAAGTATGTCGATTGTCGCGAGTAAGGTGAGGGAAGGTTGTCGGGGAAGTATACTCTACACGTAAGAGCAAGGGGTGGATGAGATTGGGATGGTGTTTGAGGTGGAAATAACAGTGGTGTGGGCGGTGGAGACGGGGCACACGTAGTCGAATCTGAGGATGTGAACGGAGAGCGTTGCGTGCCGATTACCTTGTTGGGGGGCGACGAGGTCGTATTCGCTCCGTTGATATCGTATGAAGTCTGGCTACCTAAATTTACTCTCTGATCAGAGGTTCCGTCGAAATACCGCAAAGTCTGTGGTTCTGTCTCAAGTGAGTCGGGGGGATAGTGCGGAAGGCCAGTGCCTTTGTTTTCAGCAACAGAGATTCCTTGCGACTCATCCCCCACACTGCGCTGTCTCAGGTGTCTTCTAGGAACAAAGGTATCACTCCATCCTTCTGCAAGGAACGGAGTTCGCATGGCCAGTTCCAATGCCTCCATACAGCTACTCGATTCGTTGACCGACTGAGGGATCGCAAATCCATCCTGTCGAGAGTCTTTCTCCCACGACCTCTCCTGTTTTGCGTACTGCTCGTATATGTACACCAAATTGGCCCATCGACCTTTCTCAGCGTTCCAAAGTCGCTTAGCTGCATGGTAGATAATCAGTTGCTCGGATTCTATCATTAGGAGTCCTGTGTCTTCGGACCTGCACGGCTTGCAAGGCCCGCCGACGAGGCGCCAGACATGCGCAATGCGCTCGAGGGAGGCAAGACAATGGTTCATTATGCAAACCGGACATACATCGTTTGTCGTGCAAGGGTTACCGGGGTGGATAAAGTGCTTGCAGAGTCGTGTGGTAAGTTGTTCTGGGCTTCCTCCCTGCTTTTTCTCCTCTTTTCTGCCATCTTTCCCGATGTGATCATTCTCTGTATTCCGCCTGTATAACTGCTCTTTAACCCTTGGCATACTCATAAAGGCCTTGAAAGTCTGCGCACTCGGTATTCCTCCCACTTCCTCCTCCTGTACCGCCCGAATTACTTTTCCCCATGCTAGTCTGGAAGAATAAAGCGCTGCTTGCTCGGGTTCCTCGATATCGATCTGCCAGTGGATGTAGAGTGGGTATAATTCCGGTCCTAAGAGTAGAGCGGCAGCTTTCGTGGAGGTGAGGGGATGGCTCGTCGTGGCGGCGCAGTGAAGAGAGTAAGTGGCGGACATGATGATATTGAGTATATGTTATGGCTGTGTGACATATGAGTGGGAAAGGCAGTGGCGTGGGGAGAATTGTTTGGTGAGGCGCAATTGATCGCAATTTGGGTAATAGGTCGGTCAGTAGTTCTTTCACTCGGTCGTGAGTTGTGCCTGTGAACTCTTACTTGGTGTTTTCTTGCAATCATTCTTCGTCAAATCATTCGGTTCGTCTTACGAGAGATGAGCCCAAGAAAAGCTCTCCACATGTAGCACTGCTATAATTTGGTCTTGAGATGACCTATTGCTGTGAGCCACTAATTTTTTACCGCAATCCCAAAGACACTCAAACGAGAAGGGCCTCTCGAATAAAACATGGCAACCGTGCTGAAGCCCCACGCAATATGTCAGAACCGTCCCCAGAAATAATAGGAAGCAGGTGAGGTGCAGTCTCTTTGATCGAAAACCTTGGCTCTCTATGCTTCTCTGTCCACAACACTGCAACAGAAATTCTGTTCCTCGAAATCACACTATCGAAAATACCATTCCGTGGACCTACGGTGGCGCTTCATTGTGCGGTTTGAAGAAGAAAATAAGGTTCTAAACCAATCGGCCTGTCGGATCTGGGGAAAGTGCAGAACCATAAAGCTGGAGGTAAATGTCAGCGATGTAGAGTCGGCGCAGTAACGAGAGAGAGAGTGAGAGAGTGCGACTGAAGCTCGCAAAAGAACACTGTTCAGCCGCTCGTGTTCCCAAAAGGTAGTACCTCAGCGGCCACACAGAAACTCAAAATCAAGACCTGCATAACTCAATGTAGCTCGCATGCAAGCTGTGTATGTCGACCAAATCTAAAACGGACAATGCCCGCTTCCAGCAATCCACGGGTTTTGGCAAAATTGCTCGATGCAGTAACGCACGATGAAACGAAGAGCGACCCAGAACCCGAGGGGGAGGGTTTCGTGGTTGGATGCTGTGCGCCGCTTCCGTGTAAAGCGAGGAAGCGTTCCAAGATTATTGAATCCATTCATCCTACCATTGTCTGTTTCGGGATTAGCGGGCGGTCTTAGCACTGGGTGGCGGCTGGGGATGGCTTCTTGTTGGATTGTGGTATGGGTTCATGCTGTAAGATGGGTGACCACCTTGTTGCTGTGAGCACATACGAGCCAAGTCTGATGTTTCTCGAAGTTGAAGTTGGTTGTGGAATGAATGAATACACGAAAGGGCGATGATTGGGGGAAGAGACCGGGCCAGTTGGGATCTTTCGGGAGGTGCCGTTGGCGCCACCGGCGCTCCCATCGCTTGGACACTTATGCTGTATCGATTCCAACATGAAAACATCGCAACTGTGAGCTTGCAGTTAACGGCCGCCTGACCTTCTTGCATGTACAAACCTTGGATGCCGCGAACGGTTTCGCTTTGAAATTAGGATCGAATACAAAGGGTAATGCACTTGTAAACATACATTCATCTGTGCGAATGGATTCATCTTACAACACATCCAAAGGATGGAATGGATATACATCATAAGGCGATTGAATGTACGGATGGATGACTAAGCAGTGGTACCGAGATGGCTGATGCTCGGACATGAAGATGCGAGCTGCTAGCTGCTCCAACAACCCCGACAACAGCCACCAAGTCTCGATTGTCGAGCATGTCACTGAACAGAGCGAACTCTACAAAATAGTCCAGCAAAGATTTTGGCACATTCAATAATTGGCTGCACATTATTGCCGAAGCTAAATACGACAACTATATCCAGCTAACTCTGCAACTAACCTAGGCTGTAGCCAGAACTGACCTTGTAGCATTGTTCTTACTCTCAGTCGCTATACTCGGTCATTGCATCCTCATTTACCTCGCAACCAGAGTCTACGCACGACCACGTCGATTTGCAACAATGTCTGGACCATATCTTCATGGTCACCACGCGTCCGTCCTCCGCTCCCACAGCTGGCGCACCGTCGAGAACTCATGTCCTCACCTCCTCCCTTACCTCAACAATCCTTCACTCACGATACTCGATGTAGGGTGTGGACCAGGTACCATCAGCGTCGATCTCGCTACTCGCGTCCCACAAGGCTTCGTCTATGCCATTGATCCCTCCGCCGAAGTCATCGAAAAGGCACGAAAACACGCAGAGGAAAAGGGCGTCACAAACATTCGATTTGAGGCCGGAGATATCTTTAAATGGGACAAACTCGATGGCCTACAAGAAGCAGGTTTCGATATTGTACATGCGCATCAGGTGCTACAGCATCTACAAGATCCGCTGGGTGCGATGAAGGAGATGAAGCGGTTAGCCAATTCAGGCGGCGTCGTTGCGGTTCGAGATTGCAATTACAGCGCCATGGACTGGTACCCAGAGCATCCTGGGATGCAGAAGTGGAAGGATCTATACATTAAGGTTGCATACGGGTTGAAGGCACATCCGAACATGGGCAGATACCTGCATGCGATAGCCATGCAAGCTGGTTTTCCAAGAAGCGATGTTGAGGCTAGTGTAGCTGCCTGGACATTCAGCACACCAGAAGAGAGGGAGTTCTGGTGTGGACTCTGGGCTGACAGGACTGTTAAGAGCGACTATAAACAAAGAGCTCTAGATAGCAGGTATGCGACGGAGCAGGATCTGGAAGAAATCGCTGCGACGTGGAGAGAGATGGAGAAGAGGGAAGACGGTTGGTTCGCCGTTATCAACGGACAGATCATCTGCCACGTTAGGTAGGGTTTGTGGGTAATCAGACGCGTGTCTTGTCTTTCTTCTCTGTCACTCTTTTCGCCTCGGGTCTCTCACCTTCCTATCGGACAAGAATCTTGTTACTTGGCCCCTACGTCTACGTGACACTTATCCCACGCTTTCCACTTGCGTCCAATCGCAAGACCCACCGCATTTACCGCGTGCCAGTCAGCTGATGGCTTATGCACTAGCTGCCCAGGCTTGCCGTAGCTGCCTGTAGCTTCCTGGGTTCTGTATATCAACCCCACTTTACCCCTCCAGTTTCGACAACTATCAGTGCATTTCCACGATATCAAACAACTACATCTTACAATACATCTCAGCAAATCGACAGTCAAAAGTCAAAATGCAGTCCACAACCGTTCTCGTCAATTTCCACAGCGACTGCCCAAAGTGCGGCGCTGGTATCAGCGGCGATGCCAAGACCTGTGGGTCTTGCGGCAGCGTAAGACGCTTGAAGGAACCTATCCAACGAAAGCACAGCTAATCTCTATTACAGTCTTGCCCAGTCTAGATCAGCAATGATCTCTTTTAAATGGGGCGACGTAGTTGACCAGGCTGAATGGACGGGATACCCAAAGGCTGGACGTGAACAGCGTTGGTGTGGGATTCGATGTGGCTGTGCATAAAGAGGAGAGGAGTTCGGAGAATAGTGAGCGATTGAACTGAAGCATATCATTCGTTACAATACCCCTGCTCCTTGTCCCTATAAAGCGACCTTACTACATACATTCTGCCTCACGCCCACATACTCGTCCTCGGATCTTACCACAGTCCATATAACTAGCTTACTTAGCCTAGCTTCACTATCCCCTCTTCATACACATGCATGTCAAAGCTAGTACCTGGCTCTTTTGCACCGAGCATTAAGCTGTTCCAATCTGTCTTCATGACTTGTGTACCAGCACCTGTCGTCATTGCAGCTGCCGTTTAATATGTCGATGCTCCCAGGCGAGCCCTTATAAAGTCATTTGCCTAAGCCTTACCTATTTTGCCAACTCTCGTCTGCACAGTTCTTGCGCTCGAGCCGGATGGCTATGAGCTAGAAGTCATCAGACAACTCTTCTTGCATTCATTAGGCGCAGGAGGACTGACCACTCCTCCGACAAGATCTGCCAACAAGACTACAAGGTTGATGATTATTTCGAAGTATACCCGCAAGAACTCTGTCTAAGCTAACATAAACCCTACAAAGAGCGTCAGCAAGAATGAGTCCGCTGATGCCCGCTGCGAAAGGGAGAAGCGTTGGAACGTGTGAAACGTCCTCATAATTGGGGTTGTGGCCTTTGCTTAGTGTTACGGACAGGCCTAACACTACAACTGCGAAAAGGGCCCGGGAGAGCTCGGAGGATCGACAAAGATATTAGGGTCCCGGTAAGGGCTATTGTAAAAGAAATTGGAAGGCAAGTGTCAAGGGGGAAGCTAATATTTTACAACTCGAGTAGTTCTAGAAAAAAAGTGAAGTAGAGAAGATAGGTATATGAGAGTACAAGGTAACAAGGATATCTAAGTACGCTTAGGAGGTTTTGCAAAATGTTCTACCGCAAACTCGTCGCACAGTCACAACTAAGGTAAGTGCATCCCGGGTACGCACATATTAGGCAAAGCATTCCATACCATCATTTCTTTTGTAATGCTAATCTTCTGCCGTGTACAGCAGGCCTTGGCACGTCGAGACAGACGTGCTCTATCTGGAACAGCTACCATGGGTATCATGTTGACTGAGGTAAGAGGCTCATATGGATTGCGTACTCGCTCGACCTTCCACCTACCAACCCTCCACCCTTTCTCTGTCCTCACATACGTCAACGTCTAAATGATCAATACTACTAGAATGTTAGGAAGCGTAATTGCAGTGTTACACGTGTAGAAAACGCAGCGACTCCATAAATCAAGAAAGACATTTATATCAAAAGAATAGTAGCATCCTGCATAATAAGATTCCTTGTTGCTAGCGCCTTCGCAGATAACATCGTTTTTGTACGGAGGAAGTAAATAACTTAAATAACCTTGTAACTTAAGAGGCATCAAGCTGAGAAGGAGCAATTGCTTGATCACCTGAGTGGAAAGTGAGTGTATTGATCAACTAAGTGCCACAACAAAGTGTCCAATAACTATTAAAGAGACATAAGATAATCTGGCCCGTTTATATAGACGCTAGCGGGGCCGTCACGTGAACAGCTTACTAGGATTACCTAATTAACAGGGTAATCCGTGTGTCAATACTCTAACACACTCCCTAAGTTAGTAAGAAACTATTAATCTAAGCTATAAGCAAGGAGTTAATCCTTACTAAATTAATTTCATTAATTAAGAGGTCCTTTTATAACCTTAGTTCTACTGCCTAATTTCTTTATCTCTATTGTAATATTGTAATGTTGTTTTAATTAAGCAAGTAGCTTAGTCTTATTATAATATTAAAATATTAAATAGACTTTAAAAATTGCGTAATTAGTCTATACGTAATTACTACTTTTTTATTTTTAAGGTATTAAAGGTGGTGGTTAATGTTGTAGTCAAAATAGGTTTTCCAAAAAAGTGAAACGCAGCTGCCCTCTACTAATTAGTTGCAAAAGTAAAAAAAATATTGTGTATAGTCAACGAAATTTAAACGGTGAGTGGACGTAATTACTATAAATACTAGGCTGGTAAATAGGTCGTAGGTACCTACGCTTGGGTATAGATTAGGTTAGGGTCGCACAGACTAGTAGTTGTAGTTATAGTTAAGTTGCACAGACTAGTAGTTGTAGTTGTAGTTAGATTACATAGACTAGTAGTTGTAGTTGTAGTTAAGTTGCATAGACTAGTAGTTGTAGTTATAGTTAGGTTGCATAGACTAGTAGTTGTAGTTAAGTTAGAGTTAGGTTACAGTATTTATTACTAGTTAGAGGTAGAAGATAGGTAAAACTTTATTACTACAGTTAATTATTATAGCTTGTTATTACAGTAACGCTTAAGCCTTAAGGCGCTGCTGCTTCTGTACTAGAGGTAGAAAGTCCTCCTTTATAAGCTTGTCTTCTACTATTTCCTCCTCTAGACTATATATACTATCTCTAGGCGCTAAAAGCTTAAATATATTATAAATCTTGTTATATAGTACTTTAAGGCAAATATTTTTATTTTATATAGAAATTCTTTGCGCCTTTAAATTTAAGAAGATAGTATTCTTAAAAACTATAACCTACTATATAGTTAAAGCTAAAAAGTAATACTTTTAATTACTAATAACATCTTTTACAGTATTAATAACGCGCTTAACACTAATACTAGTAATTAGAATTACCAATATGTTTATACAACTTAAAATAGCTGAAAATAAGTATTTTTATTTTATTGCTACTACTATAAGATATTAAATAATATCTCTAGTTTAATACAAGAAGTACAAAAGAAAAACTGTCTTTCTTATTAAGTAAGACTTTTTATCTCTTTTCCTTCTTATGTAAAAAATATTCAACTTAAAGTAAGAAAGCTTTTAAAAGGTAATTAAGAAGTAGACCTTTAAAACTTTTTACAGCTAAGTATTCTTTTAATAAAAAAAGTAAAGACTAGTATTTAATATACCTCTTTACTGTTGTTATATTAATTAAGATAGTTAAAAAACTATTTGTAATATATATGCTTGTCTTAAAGTTCTTACAGAGGGGTGACAAAAAAAAAGAAATCCAAAAAGTTACTATTTTCAAAGCTTTATATTTCTATGACTACAAGGGCTATACTAGAAAGAGTTAGTGATTTGAAAAGCCAAGAACCTCTTCTTTATAATAGGCTGCTTAGTAAGTTGCTTAGTCAGCATAATTACTCTTAACCTTCGCGGTGAAAATACAGGCTCAAAAACTTAAGAATACATTACAATATAACTTTTTTTTAAATGTGTAAAAATCGCTATAATTTACATATAATAAATATTACAAGCTAATCTTATTCTAGTATAAGCTTAAAGATAATTGTAAAACTAACATTTAGGTAATAATAGAGAGCTTATTTTTTGAGTTTTTTCTAAATAAATAACTACAATAGCGTACTAATACTTAGTGTACAAGCCCTTAGCTTCTTTTGCTTACAAATAACGCCTTAGTAATAATAGAATACAATTATTTATCGCCTTTTAAGGTAATAAATCTCATTTCTACTTTATAGCAGCCTTTAAAGCTGCTATACTTTTCTTTTTATTTCTAATACTTAAAGAAGCAATAGGCCTTTTAGCTAAAGCGTTTTTTAGCAAAGCCCACACGTTTTCTATAGAATTTAAATTAGGACTATAAGCAGGATGCTTAAAAAGTAATATCTTATTCCTAGAAAACTATAATAAAACTTTTAGAGTTTTATAAATCTTAGCATTATTCTACTAAAACTTCTAGCTTATATAGAAGTTAGTAAGGTGCTAAAATATATAGGAAAAGACTCTAACTTTATAATTTAAATATAGAGTAATAAGACTTTTAAAAGAAAAATGAAGTATACACAACTTACTTTTTTTTATTGTAGGTTTTACTATATGAATTAAGATCTTTTTAATATAGTTTAAATTCATAAGAAGAGTAGTAATTAAAGGGCTTTTAATTACTACTAATCTAGATTTTCTACCTATCTAAATTGCACCCTAAACTTAAATAGAAATATCTTAACCTATAACTAGATTTGTAAGTATTCTAAAAATAGATTAAAATAACAAAAATCTTATAAATATAATATAGTTTATTATTTAATAATTAGAGTTTCTTAAAACTTACTTGTATTTGTTGTAGAAACAAATTTCTTTCTTATTCTATTATTGTGCTTTATTTAATAGTATTCTATTCTAGCACTGTGCCTACGCTTAATAGCAGACTCGTCTAAAAATATAAATTTATAAAAGTTTATATTTTTAATGTTTTTAAGTATTTGCTCAGCGTAAATTTAACAATTATAAGCTTTTTTAGTATCTAAAGGCGTCTTTTTTTAAGAAATATAAATAGAATATTTCTCCTTTTTAAGAAAGCGTTGTACGCTTCTAATTAAAAGATCTATACTATTTTCTTTTAAAAAACGTTAATTTGTGTTTTTAAGGCTTCTTGTAAGGTCTCTATTAAGCACTCTTTTTGCTTTTTTTAAGATCTTAGAAAAACGACCTTATTTAGAGCTAATAATAAATAAAAAAGTGTTCTTTTTTATTTAATTTCTTCTAGTATATTACTAATAGAGGAGATAGATTTGTTGTGTAAATATAAAGTATAAACTTGTTGTTTAAATTAAGAGAGATTGCAAGCTATAAAGAAGATAATATAAAAATAGAAAGTTAGAATAAACAAAAGGAGTAAATATACTATATTTTTATTAAGTTATTACGTAATTAGTGCTTACGTGAGCAACCCCTTTTTATTTATCCTTTTATTAAACTATAAGAAAATAAAAAATGTTACTCTAAAATTTGCTCACATCATGCTTACGTAAGCTAATTAAACTTTTTTTTCTAGCCCTTTTTATACGTTTACAAAAAAGATATGCCGAAATCTATTTTTGCTTTTTTTAACATATTTTAAGCGAGATTACAGGCGCAATGGTGCTGACTAAGCAGCTTACTAAGCAACCTATCTTGAAAAGGAGGTTCTTGGCTTTCCAAATCACTAACTCCTTTTAGTATAGCCCTTCTAATTATTAAAATATAAAGCTTTGAAAACTATAACTTTTTTCATTTCTTTTTTTGTCACCCCACTGTAAGTATACTAGTATAAGACAATAATTGTCTCGTAACTTAATGTATAAGAGTAATAAATTAAATTGGCGCCTTTATACTGCTCGCCTAGAGACCTCAGCTATCTAAGCGAAAATAGTAAGTAATATGCTTAAGCTTGCTAAAGCTTAAAAGGCTAAGTAAGACCTGCTAATAAAGTCTAGTAAGTATAATAATTTTAATGCTTACTAGTAAGCTTATTCTTAGTTCTAGTCTTTAGTTTTTAGCTAATTTAGCTTTTAATCTCCTACTCTTTATAAGCAATTAAAAGAAGACTAAGTATAGTATATTAATATTACTACTTAGTATAAATCTTTAACTTATTGATTATTATTACATTTAAATAAATACTTATCTTACTAAAAATTAAGCGACTACTTAAACTTCTTAAACTATTATAAAGTAAGTAACTTAGTTAGTCTATTATCTAGTATAGTTACTGTTTTTAAGTACTAAACTTGAAACACTTTTTTAGTAAATTCTTGCTGCAGCTACATATTCTGTATATTAATATATTTTAAACAAATACTAATTTGCTTATTTTTTCTAACTATAAGCTTTATTATTTCTTAATTATTATACTAAACTATTTAAACTTTTTTTATATTAAAAAACAGCTTATAAAACAAGCGTTTAAAAGCTATAGCCTTCTTAGTAGAATGCTTAAGAGCAAGCAGCTTAGCCTTAGTAGTTAACGTAGTTACTATAGTCTACTAAGCTGCTTTCTAAAATATTAGACTACTATATAGCATATCTATATATTTATAAGATAATTAACAGGTTTTCTAATTATCTATAAAGAAAGTATTGTTTACAATTGTTAAGTCTAGGCTATTATAGTTTTTATATTAGATTACATCTTATCTTGTCTAATAAATGCACATAATTACTCATTTAATAGCTTTTATATACTAATTACTAGAGTTTGTAAGAAAGTATAAGAGCTTTAAAACTAAGTAAGCAATATCTAGTTACATTATAATAGCTATGTATAGTACTAATTTAACTCTCTTTTAGTAGGCTTTAATCTCTTACTTAGTTACTTTGCTAGTGTACTTAATTAGCTTTTTTAATAGTAGTAAGGCCTTCAGAAAGCTACTATTTTTTAGCTTTAACTTTTTAATAATTTTGTTAATATATATATTATATATAAGCGTAATTGTGTGCATTTTATAATTTCTAATTACTTAGATACTAAAAAACTGTTAAACTAATGTTTATTTTTTAGTTTTTTACTTATTTATAATTTTTAGCTACAAATTTATAACTCTCTGCTTAAAAGCTTTTGCAAAGAGTAGTAGGATACTATTTATATAAAAGAAAGCTAAGATTCTACTTTTTAAATTAAAAAACAAGTAAAGCTCTTTAAGTAATGTAATTAGTTTAATTAATTTTAGTAATTCTAAGAACTTCTTATACTATAGTAGTAGCAAGTTTTATAATCTATATAGTGCGCAGTTAAGCTTTACACACTTTCTAGGCTTCTTAAAGCTATTTAGCATTTTATAAATTACTAAGTTATTTACTATTTATTTTTAAGGTATCAAAGGTGGTGGTTGTTGTTGTAGTTAAAATAGGTTTTCTAAAAAAGTAAAAAGTAGCTACTCTCTACTAATTAGTTACAAAAGTTAAAAAAAGATTGTATGTAGTTAACGAAATTTAAATAGTAAGTAGATAAAGTCCACGCGCTAAGCGCTTAAAGCAGAAAAGCTTAGACTACTAAGCAAAATTAAAATTAAAAAATTTACTAAAGGTACTAAAAAAACAACACTAATAAAAACGTGTTTAACAGCAATTGCTAGCCTATAGCTAGCAACAAAATTGCGATAGAGGTAGAGGAAGTAGAGAAGAGTAAGAACACGTACGTTACTGCAGCAGGAGCCTGCAATACTTTATAAAAGCTCTCTACCTACTGCTTCTTACTTTTAAGATTTCTTACACTATATAGTACTGCATACAAACAACTTGCATATAAACAATACAATACTTAGACTGTTCTTCTCCCCGTTTAACACGAAGACCGATAGCTCACATTAAGTGAAGTTAGACCTCACTAGGTCACTATACAAGAAGCTATGGTGGTGGATCACGAGGCCTGAAGTTATTTACTATAATTATTATATTAAGGAATACTTCTATAATATTATTGCTTAATTTCTAAGTTGTTTTTAGCGGCAATAGCTATTGCTGCTTAAAAAGACTTAAGTACTAAAACAGTAGCATATATTATATTGATTAAGTTCTATTTTAAGAACTACTTTTTACAACAATCTACGCCTTGCATTTAAAAAAGAAGCTATTTTAACTAAACTTATAGGTCTAAACTTACTCTATAAGTATTAGTTAATTATCTACTTCTGTTTCTAATATTTTTGTCTAAGTTTTATTTTTACTTAACTAACTAATTTTTTTTCTATAGGTATTTTTAAACAAAGCTCTTATAAAATACTAAAGTAATTGCTTTTATAATTCTAGTAGTTTATATAAATTATAATAATATAGTAAAGTATCTTTTATATTTAGTTTATGCTTAGTAAGCAAAGCTACTATAACTATATAATTAAAAGTTTTGTAGCTTACTTAGTCTTTCTAGGTTGCTTATAAGCTTAGTAAGTAAGTATTATAAACATTAATTTATAACAAATTCTTATAATTTATAATTAATGCGTTAACACTACTTAAGCTTCTATTTTCTAGTTAATTATTAGTATCTTAGATTGCGTCTTTACGCTTACGCCTGCTACTTAGCGTACGTAGTAAAAAATAACAATTTATAAGCTAATTTAAGCTTTTACTAGTAATTTTAGTACTATGTCTAGAAAGTAGAGGTTAAGCTTGTAATTGCTTACTTTAAATACTGTTTAAGGCCTAGAATCTTACTTATAAAATAGTTTTTGCTCTGCAATTTGCTTACTCTAAGTAAAAGTTTTATTATAATTAGCTAGTGCTTGCTTCACACCACAGAAGATAGTAAGAGATAGCTCTAGAATAATAACGTGTGTATATTTTAAGCAATAATACCTGCCAGTATCCTCGTAGGTGAGGAGCCCCTTATAAGCATAATTACAGGTAGGCAAGCTAACAATAAGTAAGTTTAGCGGATCTAGCCAACACGCAACTATCCGTGACAGAGCCTCCCCCTCTAGTCTAGCGTCCTAATAGCCTTAAATTAACTCTCTAGACTATATAAGGATAGTTTAGTAAAAAGCGCGTCTTACTTATAGCTTAGGTGCTCTTAAGATACATATTACTTGTAGTTTAGGCGTGTAATAAGCTTTAGGCTTAAGTCTTTATAGCATTATTATAGTAACTTTTAAATTTATTATTTATTTCTTAAAAAAATTTAAAAGTAAAGGTAAGAGTGTATAATTATTATAAGTAGTTTATACAAGGTAATGTTTACTATAGTAATAAAAATTTTTCGTAGTATATTTTTTGTAATTCTTATTTTAATTAATATATTTAATATATAACTTTAACGCAATTACTACGCAACTAAATAATAAGCTTTAATTTTTATTATAGTCTACTATTTAAATTCTAAGTATATTAAGAAATTCTACTTATAAGATACTTAGCTATATAAGTTTAGTATACTTAAAAAAGCTATTAATTTTATTACTTTATATATAACTTACTTGCGTTGTATACAGAGGGGTAACAAAAAAAAAAGTAATCAAAAAAGTTATTATTTTTGAAGCTTTATAATTCTAGAAGTAGAAGGGCGATACTAAAAAGAGTTAGTGATTTAAAAAGCTAAGAACTTCCTCTTTAAGTTGCAATGCTTAGTAAGCTGCTTAGTCAGCACGGCCGCCTCTGCAATTCTGCCCAAATTATAAGAGAAAAAAGATTAAAATAAATTTCTGTATTACTTTTTTTTCAAACGTATAAGAATCCCTACAAATTATAAATTATTAAAAAAGACTAGTTAATTTCTCTAGTGTAAGAGTTTTAGAGTAGTACTATAAAAAACTACCTAGTTATAATTAAAGGTCTATTTTTAAGATTTAGCTTAGTATTACTATAGCTAGTGTAAAGTATAACTATTAAATACTATTAGTAGAATCTAACTCTCTTATAGTATTGTTATTTTGTTATATTAAATATCCTATTGCTTGAGCATTATAACAGTACTTAATAGTTAACTTATATTAATATAGAACTAATTCTAAGTTTAAATTTTTAAGTTTTTGAAGTTTCTACTTAGTATAATTATAATAATTTTAAGGTCTCTCGTATGTTTAAAGGGAGCTTTTTTTTTTAATTTTTTCTAATATAGATATCTTATTTTAGCAAGTTCTATAAGATTTTTTTAAGAAATTTATATTTATTTTACTTTTTTAAGTTTTTATTTCATTTTCTAGTAATTTTAATAAAGTTTATATTAAGTAGTTTTTAAACATTATAAAAGATCTTAGTACAACAGCCTAGTTTAAGCGCAAAAAAAAGTTAAAAGGCTTTTTTTTTTAAATAATTTAATTCATGCTATAGAAAAACTAAGTTAAAAAGAGTAAATAGACTTAATATACTTTAAGCTTACTAATATATTACGTAATTAGCGCTTATATATGCAATCTCTATTTCTAACACCCTTTAATTATACTTAAAGTAATGGCTTCAGCCTTTTAAAACAACCTTTTAATGTAACTATATATTTTGTAGACACCTTTTTAGTAAAAAAAGATTTATTGCTAACAACAGGTATCTAGGCTCATGCCCCCTTGTTTAGTATTGCCAGCACGCAATTGGTGTGTCGCTCTAGCATGTTTAGACAGAAATAAAGATGCGCGATATCCTTCTAACTAACTCTCTTAACTAATAACTATTTACTGCTAACTATTTACTGCTAACTGCAACTTCTATTGTCCTGTCGCTATCCTAGCAGTGTTGTAGTTATAGCGTTTAGTGCCTATTCTTAAATGTAAATAAACAACAATAGTATTACTATTTATGCATAGCTCTTCTATTTCTAAAGGCAACTTATAAAATTCTTTTACTTATTAGTTTGTCCTAGCTACTTAATAGCTGTTTTAACACGTCTTTACTCTTTACAAAGCTACTCTTAAGTTTCTTTACTAAGGTTATATTTGCGCAGGAGGAGATTACTAAAGTAATATACTTTTACTATACTTAAACTATTAACATGCGCAGTGTATATAGTGTACTAGCTAAACTAGCCTTTTACAGTCCTTATTATAACTTTAACATCTATAACACTAGACGCATTAAAGATATTTTAACTATAGTTATATTTTAACTTTTACACTAACTTAACTACTACAAAAACTATTACTACTAGCTCCTTTATAATTTACTACTATAGCTTCTAGTATAGTAACTTAGTAAAGTCTAACTTTACTTAATATAAGCTATTAGTCTTTGTATTAAAGGGGGAGAAGAATAGTCTAAGCATTATATTATTTATATGCAAGTTGTTTGTATACAGTACTATATAGTATAAAAAACTCTATAAGTAAAAAGCAGTAGGTAGAAAGCTTTTATAAAAAAGTATTGCAGGCTCTTACTGCAGTAACGTATATATTCTTACTATTAGTAGAGGGTAGCTGCTTTTTACTTTTTTTAGAAACCCTATTTTAACTACAACAACAACCACCACCTTTAACACCTTAAAAAATAAATACTTAAAGTAATTAAGATACTACGCTTTATAACCTGCTTACATACTGCTTACGTAACCTTATTAAACATAGTTTTTTATTAGCAATTTTTACACGTTCTAAAAAAAGTCATACTAAAATTCATTTTAACTTTTTTTCCCCTCTTAATTTGAGCGAGATTGCAGGGTCAACCGTGCTGACTAAGCGGCTTACCAAGCATTGTATCTTAAAGAGGAAGCTCTTGGCTTTTCAAATCACTAACTCTCTTTGGTATAGCTCTTCTACTTATAGAATTATAAAGCTTTAAAAATAACAACTTTTTTGATTTCTTTTTTTTTGTCACCCCACTGTAGGAGTGCGTTGTAATCTACAAAAGAGCCTTAATTTAAATAAAACACCTATAGGCCTTATACAAAAGGATATTAAAAATCTACAAAGCAACTATAAGTCCTAGGCTGTCTTTATACTTATAATTTAGGCTAGGACTAGAGTAGGTCTAATACAGATAAGATCTAGAGACAATAGTAAAAATAAGAAAGTTATAACGTATTTATTACACTACCCCCCCTCCTTGTAGTTAGCTAGTCCTATAGCTATGCCTTTTTTTTAATATATTTATTATTTATTTATTAACTTTATAACGTCTTTTTTGTTGTAATTATAGACTTCTAATAGGCACTTACTGCAACTACAACCTAAAGCAGCGTTAGACTAGCCTTAAGTATTTGCTATTTTAATATTATAATAATAAGTTACGTTTAATTTTTCTACTTCTCTAAAACACTACATATATACACACACACATACATACATATGTATATATATATATATATACTATACTATTGCGCTACCTTTTAAAGGCTTTACTAAAGGCGTATTACCTTATTTACTTACAGTTAGTACGCGCCTTTATATAAAGTATTTTTAAAGTTAAATATTAATTTAACTTTAAAATATTTAAGAAATACGTTTATTGCGTACAGTAGAAAAAGAAGTGTTTTCTTATAAGTTTAATATAGTTTACTTTTTTAAACTTGAAATTAACTGAAATAGGTGCTAGAGTATATTAAAAAGAAGTTTTTTTAATTTTTTACTACTATAAACTTCTTTACTACTATAGAGCATAAAAAGAATTTAGTAAAAGACTGCTTTTTTACTAAAAAGCAGGTGTAGGCAGTAGCCCTTGTTCTAGCTAGAAAAGTCTAGGTAATAAAGAGCTAAAAGAAAGAGCTGTCTATAGCTTTAATCTTAGTTTTAACTTACTAGGTTCTTTTAAAAATTTAAAATGCTGTTTATTTACTAAATAGCTAAATTGCCTCTTTAGAGACCTTTGCTTGCTAGGGCAGAACTAGTAGTAGTAGTCTAGTTGCTCCGCTAAAGAAGGAGGACAATAAGCAACGCCTCTAAAAGGAGGCAGAGGAGAAGAAGAAAAATAGTAAGCTCTTCTCTAGTTCCTCCTCCTTTTATAAGAAAAAAAAGTAATCTTTTTTAAATTTTTAAGTAAGAGTAAGAGGTAAAAAGTAAAAAAAAGTTTAGTAGTAGTTTAAGAGAGGTCTAAAAGTAGAGTAGCTATTTTACTAAATACTTATTAAAAACCTTTTTTTTTCTTTGTATATTATTGTCTTGTAGTAAAGTTATATCTTTTTATTTTTATTTTTAGGCTATAATTTACTTTACTAAAAACTTTAGAAAACTTAAACATATAAAGTTTTTCTTATAAAAGGCTTTAAGTTTATAAAAAGCTTTTATAAAATTTAAGGCTAAGTACTAAGTTAGATCTAAGTTATGTCTAACCTAGCTAATATAGTATTTTAACTTTAAGCAACATACTTTGCTAGTAAGAATTTTATTAACTTTCTATTTTTTTACGCCTTAAATTAAAGTAAAAGCTAGCTTTAAAGCTTTTTATTTAAAAAGTAAGTTCTAAAAATCTTTATATAATAGTTTTAGTTTAAAGACATTATAAATTTAAAACTTTTTTAGTAACTTAAAGTAAAATAAGTGGCTAACTTTTTTAAGAACTTTAAAAAAGCTTTTTAATTTAGCTAATAGTTTTTAGCTTAAGTAATTAGTTGCAAAGTTTTTTATATTTAAAAAAACTTTATTTTTAACTTTTTAATTAATTAAGTAGTAGTAATAATTTACTATTATTTATATCTAATTTTAAGCTTTTTTTAAAAAGGTTTATACTGTTTTTTAGGCGTTGTATATTTAAGTAGCTATAGCTAACACGTTCTTGTAGTTTATTATATTAGTTAAAGTAAAAGTATTAGCTAGCTACTTTTAGTTCTAGCTTTATCTAAAATTAAATCTGTAAAAAATCTAATAAGAAGAAATGTCTAGAGTAAAATAAAGTAAAGAAATTTATGCTTTATTAATTAAAGGCAGTAGTCTACTCTAGTTATCTTAGTAGTAAAATATAAACAGCTAAAGCCTTTAGTTAATATATTTATTTATAATCTTTATCTAACTGTTAGTCTTTTTATAGTAAGCTATTAATAGTTTAACTTTAACACTTAAGATCTAATAAAACTTAAACTAAAAACTAAATATAAACTAAAGTTCTTAATTAAAAATAATAGTATTAAGTGTGTAGCTAAATTAGTACACTTATTAAATAAATAGTTTAGCTATACTTTTTACGTTAATTACTTTATAACAAAAAATAAAAATAGCCTATTTAGATAAATAATTAATTACAAGTATAATTTAATTATAACTAGCTTTATTAAGTAGAAATTTCTTAAAGTTAATATACAAGTGTTGCATTAGACAATTAAAAATTAGTAAAAAGTAAATCATTTTAAAAATTTAAGTTTATTTTAAATATGCCTTATAATAAGCTATACAGTTCTATATATACCTTTTATAAGTAGCTTTTATACTTTTTTAGTAATAATCTAAAGTAATTAACTAATAAGTCTTAGTAGCGCTAAAGTAAGTGGAGAAAACCTAGTTATATACTTTTTAAATTATCTAGGTATAGAGTATAAAGTTAAGTAGTATACAAAAGCAGTTTAAGTATAAAAGTAATTTATTATTATTTTAATACTTATTCAGCAAAGAGGTTATACTTTTTTTTAAATACAGTGCAATTTGTTTGTAAAATAAATTTAATTAATTTTAGTAAATTTAAAGTTATAAGCTTTAAAGTAGCTTTTAGCATACGTAAAAATAAAATCTAAGCGTAAAGTTAAGTAATATAAATAAAAGTAAAGTTAAAGTTAATTTAGTTGTCTAGTTAGTGTTGTTTAAGTAGAACTTATAAATAATTATTAGTTTTAGTAGACTTTAAGTTTTTTACATCTTACTTACGTTACAAAAAAATATTTATATAAGCATTATTCTTTTTAAGTGTATATTAAATGTAAAAAATAAATAAAGTAAGTTTCTTAGCCTAACGTACTTGTTTAGTGTTTAAAAATTTTA
Organism: Alternaria gansuensis; assembly: GCA_009289805.1. Taxonomy (NCBI): domain Eukaryota; kingdom Fungi; phylum Ascomycota; class Dothideomycetes; order Pleosporales; family Pleosporaceae; genus Alternaria; species Alternaria gansuensis. The sequence goes on along the minus strand of WBOK01000397.1, from coordinate 8,698 downwards.
TAGTTATAAAGTAATTAAGTAAATAATAGTTTAAATACACGTTAATTCTAAAGTAGACTAATACTAGTTTAGCTTACTACTTACTAAAAGCTATAATAATAGCAAAAAGTTCCTTATTGTAAATTTTCTAATTTAGTTTAGACTTAAATAAAACTTTACTAAAGAATACTACTAGACTTTATTACTATTAAATATATTAGTTTCTACCTTAGTATTATATTTAGAGTAATAGTAGCATAAAGTAAAAATTTCTAGTAATACAGCTTTTACTTTTCTAAAAGCTTTTTTATAATCTAAATTCTATATAAATAGCTTTAAAAAACTTTATAGTGCAAGAAATAGTTTTGTAACTTATAAGTATTTAGGTATAAACTACTAGTAGAGCTTTATAAACCTAAGAAATAATCTTACACCTATAATAGTAGTAAGTTATACTTAATTATTAAAGAGTTCTACCTTGTTAGAATCTACCTCTAGCCCTTAGTTTACTAAAATATAGCCTAAGTACTTTATCTTTATAATATAAAACTTGCTTTTCTTAATATTAACTTAAAAGCCTACTTGCTATAATCTTTCTAGTACCTTTTATACGTAAAAAACATATTTTACCTCTAATTTAAAGTAGATAAGGATGTTGTCTAAGTAGACTATATAGAAGTTATCTAAATACTTAATTAACATATTATTTATATAACGTTAATAAGTAGCAGAGCTGTTGTATAATCTATATAGCAATACCTTAGACTTGTACGTTCTATATTAGGTCTAAAACGTAGTGTACTCCTTAAAGTCTAGGTCTATTCTAATCTTATTAAAAGCCGCGCGTATATTTAACTTAGTAAAGAACTAAGCTCTATATGTGTAGGCTAACAGCTTATTAATACGCAAGATTAAATATAAGTCTTTTTAAGTAATTGCGTTAAGTTTACAATAATTAATATAAATCTAAATATCTCTGTTAGGCTTCTAAACATAGAAAGTAAAGGAGGCAAAGAGATAATTGCTAGAATTAATATATTCTTTCTTAAGGTTATCTATTACAAACGTCTTAGTAGCTTTAAGTTCTTTAGTACTCTGCTTGTATAGAAGGCTAAACTAATTTAGTAGTAGTTTAGTAAGTACAATCTTGTAGTTGTAAGAACAATATTTAGGCAGTTAGTCTGCTGTAGTTTTACTAAACACGTTTTAGTACAAATAGTAGACAGATAGAAGTTAGTCCTGAATTAGTTTAGCGTTGTTAAGATTATTAGGTTCTATACGGTCTTTCAATAAACGATCAATCTCGTAAATACTTGTCGTAAAGAACTCGTTGTCTTTCCGTTTCATCGAATAGTGGAAGGCGTTGGCTGATATAATAGCGATGCGGGGGGTTAGGTCTAATTGGACAGCTGCGATATTGTTTTGAATGCCGTCACCGGCTAGGACGAGATTTTTGATATAATGTAACGGCGCAGGCAAGACTTACAGATCAGTATCGGCAGAAGAGATCACGGCAAGGCATATAGGAGTGCGTTGTGATCCACAAAAGAGCCTTAATTTAAATAAGATACTTATAGGCCTTGTACGAAAGGATATCAAAAATCTACAGAGCAACTATAGGTCCCGGGCTGTCTTTATACTTGCGATCTAGGCTAGGACCGGAGTAGGTCTGATACAGATAAGATCTAGAGACAACGGTAAGGATAAGAGAGTTGTAACGTGTTCGTTACAGTAGGCTTATAACTTTATACTTAAAAAAAGTTTTTAAAGTTAAGATCTAGTAATAAACTTAGCTTAGCTTTTAAGCTTATTTATTACTTTAATCTTTTACTATCTTATGTAGTAGGCGTTTAATTTTCTTTTAGTTTAAAGCAATTAAGCTTAAAAACTTACTATCACTTAAAAGGCTCTTAATACTAAACTTTTTTAATATAACTTTAAAATTAAAAGGTAAGAGGCTTATAGCTTTAAAAGCTTTAAAAATTATTATTTCCTTATAAAGGCTTACTAGGCTTAGTAGAAAAAGTAAAAGAAATCTTTTTTACTTTTTAAAGTAAAGCCTTAGTTTTTTTCTAGAAATTTAGATATTTTAGCCTAGTAAGCTAGTAAAAAAAGCTTAAATAAAGTAATATTAAAAGGCTACAGCATGTAAGTTAAGTAAAAAGAATAAACTATAAAAAGAATTTTGTTCTAATTACAGTACTTAATAAAACTTATAGTAATGTAAAATTTATAGCTATCTAAAATAAGTAATTAATATAAAGAATAAGCTTTTACTTAAGTATTATAATTAAACACTTATTTAAGCTATGTAAAACTAATATTATTAATTATTTAAATAGAAAGTAATAAAGTAATTTAAACTTAATAAGTTTTAAAATTGAAAGCTTATTACTAGGTGTCCTGTATTATTCTTAAAGTTAATTAATATATAAAAGTAGGCGCTAAGTAAGATTTATTAGTATAAATGTAGGCTAGAAGTATTATTTACTTTTATAAGCTATTTTAAATAGTACTTTGTTTTTTTTCTTACTTATATAAAGGCCTATTAAAGATTTTCTTTAATCTTCCTAAAATACTAAAAAAGAAGCCCTTTTTATTTATATTATGTATATAACGCACTTTAATATAGTACTACTTAATTTTCTTACGTAAAAAATTAAAGTATAGGCTATATTTTTTTCTAGAATTAGCCTTGTAGTAATTGTTATTTATGCTTACTATTTATTTTAAAATAAACTTATTAAAGTACTAGTAGATAAAGCAATTAACTTAGTATATTCTAACTTTTTTTTTTATAATTTATAAGGCAATATTTTGTATTATAGCTTGTGTAAGTAGAAGGTCTCATCTAGTAAGCTGTTTAATATACTATAGAAGCTCTAGCTCCTATTGTAGGTAGAGAGCCTGTTAATTCTAAGCCTTAAGGCTGCGCGAGGTTAATGCACCTTTATGCCTATAAGCAAGAGTTGTAGGCTTAACACTATTTTCTTATGTAATCTGCGCGTATATAGGTTTCTCTCCTAGATTTAGCAATTCTATAGCTGCAAGCGCAGCCTTAATTAAGCTTATATTAGTGGTTTTACGCGTTGTTGAAGAAATGGTGTTGCATGGGCGGATCGGGCGTTACGCCATCCCGGGCGTTACGCCGTCCACCTCGGTAGAAGTTGCTAAAACTAAGGCTCTAGAGCGCTCTTATGCTAATTATAATAATATAATCTTAAGTCTCTAAAATTGTATAAAGAAGTAAGCTAAAGAGAACTCTACTCCTAGTATAGACTTTCTAATAACTAAACTATTACTACTTAAATTGTTAACTTACTTAAGCTAGTTATAGGCTAACGCTTTCTTTAATTTTTTTTAATTACTTCTTTTTCTTTAAAGACCTAATCCTCTCTTCTTTAAGTATCTTTAATAGTACTCTAGTACTTGTAACTTGTAGTTAGTTAAATTTTCTTTTAGTTTTTAAGTATTTTAGCTTTGTAGCTATCTTTGCTACTTAACTAAGTATTTTTACTAATAACTAATTTTGTGTAAGTTTTTAATTTCTTTAACTTTGTACTTATTATCTTTAAGCTTTATATTAGTAGCTAGCTTAGTATTTAAAGGTGCTCTTCTTAAAAGTTTTTTCTAAATAATAAAGTAAACACGCATGCTTAGTAGCAATTAGAGTTTATAGTTTATATTGCTTATTTTCTTTAGAATTTTTAATAGTTTTACTTAGAAGTTATTTAGTTTCTTACTTAGTTGCTAAGTTTTTAACTTCTATTATAATAAAAAAACTTTGTCTCTCTTTTTAAAAGTTAGTTCTTTAATTTTTTGCTTATTATCTGCTTTAGCTATTATAAAGTTTTTATAAGCTATACTCTTGCTTAATTCTTTATATAGCTTTTCTATTAAGCAGGCTTTATTATCTACGCCTACCATAATGCTCTTTATATCTTTTAAATTCTAATAAGTAGCTAGCTTATATTTATAGTTTGCGTAGTATAGTAAGTGCTTTATAGTTACTAACTTTATACTATTATAAGCTAATTATACTGTTAGTAACAGTTTAACTTAGCTGTCTTGCAGCTTATTAGCGTATATCTTTTAATACTCTTCTAGTGTCTAGTTTATTTGTTTTGTCTAGCTATCTATTTTAAAGTAGAAGCTAGTTAATAGCTTTTTCTTTACACCTAATTTTGCTAAAAATATATCCTAATACTTAGATGTAAATAGTTTATTATAATTAGTAATAAACTTTTTAAGTATTTTATGCTTTAATACTAGTGCTTTTATAACTTTATACGCGTAGCCTTCTACTATAATAGTTTTTTACAAGCACAAACTTTACTGCATTAGTTAATAAATTAATAATTACTAAAACAGTGTTACAAAGTTAAGCTAATTCTAGTTTTAATAATTTTAAAAGCTTTACTATAAAGTTTATTCTTACGCTACTTTATAGTTTTGTTAGTAGCTATAAAAGTTACAATAGGCTATAAAGCTTATATCTCTTAAGCTTATTTTAGTAACATGCTAAATAGTTACTTAATATATTTTATACTTTTACTTACAAGCGTAGTATTATAAATACCTTAGCTAGTTACTTAACTATTTTCTTAATTACCATATGTTTACATTTTAAAGACTTATGTAGTTTCTTAATAAGACTTAATTTTATACATAAAAGTATGTATATTTTATTTCCTTAAACTATATCTTAGTACTTTTATTTATTTTATAGTAGTTTATTAGAGCTATTTTCTTTAAGCTTAAACTACTAGTTAGCTACTTTTTACTACTACTACTATTGTAGTGTTTCTACCTGCTTAGCTACTTTAGCTACTTTAGCTAGCTTTAGCTAGTTATAACATAGACTACTATTTAGTATTTTTTTAAATATAGTATTATGTAGTTTTTTATAACTTTTCTTACGTAAGTTAGATCTCTTACTTAGAGCATTTACTACTTTATTAAGTGTTTTAGCGTAGTGTATTATTTTAAAGTTAAACTAAGCTAATATTTTAGCTTATTAGACTTATTATTAGTTAAGTTTCTTTATTATTATAAACTTTGCTAAGTTCTAGGAATTAGTAAAAACCTTAATTTAGTGTAGTAGTCCTAGTAAATAAACTTCCTACTATTTAAAGAAATTAACTACTTTTAGTAACTCTTTATTATAAATATTATAATTAAGTTCTGCTTTAGAGAACTTTTTTAAATAGTAAAATACTAGTCTTTATTTCTTATTTATACACTGCTATAACAATACAGCTCTAAGTATGTAATTTAAAATATTAGTCTTAACTTATATTTCTTCATTTTCAGTTATATATTTTTAGTATAAGTGCTTTAAAGAATATTTATCTAATTTTATTAAATGCTTTTTATTATCTTTTATTTAAAGTAAAATCTTTTTTTGTCATAAAGGTATAGTAATCTTTAAGTAATTTTTTATAAACTTCTAACAGTAGATAGTAAATATTATAAAAAATTGTACGTTTTTAACTATTTTAGGTGTTAGCTATTCTTGTACAGCTATAATTTTTTTAAGTTAATTCTTACCCTTTTTATAAATATTATAAAGCTTAAAAATTTTGTCTTTTTAATATAAAATTTGCACTTCTTTAGCTATAGGTACAGCTTATAATGTTTAAGCTTTCTAAGCACTTTCTTAATATACTTAACATGTTTTTTAAGCGTTCTACTAAAGTACACTAGTATATCATCTAAGTATACTATAACAAAGATTTTAAGGTATTTATAAAGTATATTATTAATAACTAATTAAAAAGTTGCTAGTATATTTATTAATCTAAAAAGGATAACTATGTATTTAAATAGTTTATACTTTATTTCAAACACTATTTTCTCCTTATAACTTTCTTTAATTCTAATTTAGTAATAAAACTTTTAAAGATTAAATTTTATAAACTACTTAGCTCTTTTAAGTTAATTAATAAGCTTTATTATTAGTAGTAAAAAATATTAGTTTTTTTATACTACGCTGTTTAACTTCCTAAAGTTAACATATAGTTACTACTTCTAATTAAGCTTTTTTATAAATAAAATAAGTAAAGCTATTAGGCTTAATTTTAGTTAAATAAATTTCTTCTTTAAATTTTTTAGATGTAATTCTTTAGCTTAGCATTATACTTAAGCAATATTAGATTTATTAGTTCTAAGCTTAACTTAGCTTTACTATCTAAAATAATTTTATAAATTTAATTTTCCCTCCTCCACCTCCTCCACCTCCATCGCAATCTTGTTGCCAGCAGTAGGCTGGCAATCGTCATTGAACACGTTTTAATTAGTGTCGTTTTTTTGGTACCTTTAGCAAATTTTTTGACCCTAATTTCGCTTAGTAGTCTAAGCTTTTCTGCTCTAAGCGCTTAGCGCGTGGACCTTATCTACTTACCGTTTAAATTTTGTCGACTACACACAATCTTTTTTTGACTTTTGCGACTAATTAGTAGAGGGTAGCTGCTTTTCACTTTTTTAGAAAATCCATTTTAACTACAACAACAACCACCACCTTTAATACCTTAAAAATAAATAAATTTAATTTTAATAGTCTGCTAGCTTTATAGCCTTATTTTCTTTAAAAGTTTCTTTAAACTTATTAGTTTAATACTTTTTTAGTATTTTTAGTAGTAAAAGTTCTTTCTTTATAGTTGCAACTTACTTTAGTTAAATAACTTTTATTTTTTAATAGTCTTTTATATAAATTTTTTTAATTTTATATAGTAAATTTTTGTTAGATTTTTTATTTTAAGTTAAGCTTTAATTTGTTAAGCGTATCTCTTTGTGTACTCTAGCAACTTTATATATAAGTTTACTTTTAAGTAGTATTTTCTTTTGCTAGTTAATAGGAAGGTTATATATATTTAGCTAATTATAACTAATTAACATGTCCAGTTCTTTTAGATCTATAATATTAATATTTACTTAGTACTTTATGCCTACTATATATAGCTTTATTAATTTAGTCTCTAACTATATTATGCTGTTTTTATATTTTATAAGTTTTATGTTAGCTAGTACTATTAGGATTAGTTCTCTTTTAACTTAGTATAGTATATCATGTTTTTTTACTACTTATAAAGAGATTATTATTTATATAGCTCTACTATCTACAAGCACTTGCATGTCTTAACTATATATAAATATAGTTATAAGTAACTAATTTACTCAACTATTAGTATCTTATACTTTTTTTAGAGTTGTTTTAAGTATACTTTTACTAGTATAACTTTGTCTTTAGTAGCATCTTAGTTTTTTACCTACTTACTTTTTCTCTTTTTAAGAAAGTAGGCTGCACTATACTTAGTGCTATAGTATATTAAGCAACTATTATTATAATTAAACCTCTAATAAAAGTTTTAGTAGAGTATTTTATACTTTAAAGCTTATTTTCTTAGCTTTAGCTTTTTTACTTTATAAATTAGGCAGTCTACTGCCTTATAAATATATATAACAATAAAGTAGCATAGTAGTAGTTATTTACTTATTATACCTTTTTAAGTTATTACTAATAGTATTTATATTTATTTCTGTATTACGTCTATAAAAGTTAGTAGTAATATTTTACTTTCTTAAGTTTATAAAAGTAATACTTGTCTACTAGGCACTTCTCTACTTATAAGTGTAGATAGCAGCACTAGTCTTAGTCTACTTTACACTCTTTTTTATTCTTTTTATAAAACTTATAATTAAGCTTACAGTTGTACTAATATAACTTTTTATACTTTTTAGTACTTTTTACTTTTTTAGCTTTTTAGTCTTTAACTTTAGCTACTAGATTATTAAAGTAAAGTTGTTAGTATATTACTTAATACTTAATCTCTTTAGCATTCTTATCAGTAATTATAATTTTTTTTAAATTATATATTTATTAGTGTAGTACGTTGTTATTTTAAATACTTAATATTAGTTATTAGCTAATTATTTTAGTAAAACTTTGTTTTTAACTTTTTAATTTATTAGCTTAAGTTTACTTAGAATAAGAACTTTGTTATTTAGTTTTTATTATAGTATAATCTTGTAGCTACTTATTAAGCATATTTTTTTATAAAAGTCCAAGTTACTTAAGTTATTATCTAGTTTTATTTAAACTAAGTATAGTATTTCTTATCTAATTATCTTAATCTTAACAGCTACTTATTTAACTAGTTCTTTTTTATAATTTTAGGTAAAATATTTAACTCTGCTATATTAAAAATATACTTTGTTATTATAACGCTTTTAGAGGTTTTTTTTTTAAAATGCCATCTTATTTTCTCTTTTAAATATTTTTATTTTTAGCCTTTTTTTATACTTTACTAGTTATAATAGTATTGCTATTCTTATTATATTTACTACATTATCTTCTTATATTAGCTAAGCTAAGTTAAAAGTATTTCTTTTTATTACATTATTTTTAAATCTTATTATTAATATGCGTAGCTAGCTTAACTAGCGCGTGTAGTGTGTTAGGCTTATTATAGTATATAAGGCTATTCTTAATATTTTTTTTAAGCCTACTTTAAATACTATTTAAAGTGTATTATTATTTTAATTGATTTATACTTATAGTTACTTAAGTTCTACTATATATACTAATACTAACGTAGTCTACTATAGGCAAGTAATTTTCTTTTTAGCTTAGTTTTTGTAAGGGGTGGCTTCAGGCAATAGTACTTGCTTCACACCACAGAAGATAGTGAGAGATGGCTCTAGAATAATAACGTGTGTA
>WBOK01000396.1:0-56647 GCA_009289805.1 Alternaria gansuensis | reverse complement strand
GAGTTATGACGCGATTTGTGTAGGTGGTAGTTTGGTGGGGTGGCTCAAAACATGAACTGGCTCAAAACGCGCACGGACACGGTACTGTAGCGAGGGGTTTGGAGATGGTTGAGAACACCATTTGTTCAATATGATTGACGGATCAAGAAGCGTGCTCAAGAACCACAACATGTTTTTTGTACTTGATACACCGTCACCAAGCATGTAATTGTTAGGGCACAGACATATCCAGGGAAATACTGTGCCACTTGTGCCGATCACAGATTGCGAAATGCAGGAACAAATCCTGGCGAATGTAAGAATCGGCGTTATTATATCGCCTATTCTTGATGCGCATACTGTTCCAAGACGAATCGCTTCTAGCGCACTAGTTGTTCATGGGGGATAATGGTACGATGCTGCACTACAGCGACTAGCCGCGGTAATTTCCCACTATGCAGGTATCCATCTCCGGGACGCGCGTGTCGTACAACGCCCTGTAATGATGGGAAACGAGCCGTGCCGCATCCTGTGAAAATTCAATTGACGTATGGTTTGGCGATAACGCCCGGCCATTACCAAACTAATTCTCCTTCCGCTCCCACCTTTCCTTCAAGCCACTCCACCAACAACAATTTAGTCGTGTCCATTGTCTCTCTCGTGTCGGGTTTTGTCACAATGCAATTTCGTGTTGTACAATAAATGGACTCAAATAGCTCGGTAACGAACTGCAACCTCAGCCACATTCACCATGATCATGTTGATCATTCATCACATCCGGATTGGGTGTTATAGCCGATGCAGAAGAGAGGCACGTTCAAGCGCCAATCCTGCGCTCGGTTGGAAACGGTCATGCCGTATTGTCAGATCGTCGGCACTTCTGCCGGAGCTATGTGACCGGCAAACAGCATCCAGACTGTTACCGCATCTAGTGGATCGTATTTGAAAAAAGTTGTTGTTTGAGGGTGCAAGCTTTGCTCTACGATAGCATGTGAACAGAATGCAAGCTACTGTATACATAGTATATCTAGAGCCTGTTCCGAAATTGAGTGCGAGCTTGAGGTTGCAAGTGGATGAACAGGGCCCTTGCTCTCCATTCTGCTCCTTCCGATCCTTCTCAACAGTTCCCGCCAATTGCCCCGCAGTATCTCTAACCGAACGGCAAAGCCTCAACCCATTCGACCACAGTGCCGCCACCCCTCGGATCGGATATCAGCCCTCCGCGCCATAGAGTCCTGACTCATCCTGTCGGGTTAGATTCGTTAGAATCACCAGACACACCTTTTCAACATTCTGCAGCATTCAACAAGCACGAAGATGGAGGGCAACATCCTGAAGGGTCCTTCTCAGATCACTGATTCTCGCAACAGCGTCGAGTTGGCCATTACGGATGCGGTAAGCGAGAAACATGGCACACATGGTGACGAGAAGGACATGGACCGCATGGGCAAGATTCCCGAGCTAAGGGTATGTTCTGATAACCTCTCCAACGGTTTTTCAATGCACTTATAAGATCATCAGCGACAATTCAAGTTTCTGTCCATCTTTGGTTTCGCTGTAATTCTTGGCAACTCATGGGAATATGCTTTGATGTAAGGTGAGGGTGCAAATTGTTGGAAACAATGGCTAACATAGGTTCCTATGCAGTGGTATTGGCATCTCCCTTTTCAATGGCGGCCCTGCCGGTGGCGTCTGGATGCTTGTAGTCGTTTGTTTTGGCATGTTTTTTGTTATGCTTTCATTTGCGGAAATGGTGTCGATGTAAGTTACAGGAATATGGACGCTGATAGGGCCTTAGCTCACCAATCTGGCAGGGCCCCAACAGCTGGTGGGCAGTATCATTGGGTTTCGGAATTGGCGCCCAGAAAACACCAAAAGTTTCTTAGTTACGTCGTTGGTAAGCTTTCTATGATTGCGAAACAGAGCTTCAGTACTAATTGCGTGCTTCAGGGTGGTTGTGCGTCATGGGATGGCAAGTCGGCATGGCTAGTACGGCTTTCGCGGTGACTCAACAGATCCAAGGCCTGATCGCCTTGAACATGCCTTCTTACGTCAGTCACGGGTGGCATAGCACTCTGTTCTCCATCGCTATCACCATATGCTCGATGGTATTCAACACTCTATTTGTGAAAAAGCTTCCACTGATGGAGGGCATAGCGCTTGTCCTCCACATCTTTGGGTTTTTCGCCTTCCTCGTCGTGCTATGGGTAATGGGCCCGCGCTCGGATACGAGAAGAACATGGACCCAGTTTGAAGACCCCAGTGGCTGGGGTAGTACTGGCCTTGCTACCATCGTTGGTATTCTAGGTCCTATACTCACCCTGGGCGGCGCGGACTTAGCCGTTCATCTAGCTGAAGAGGTCAAGGATGCCGCGTGGGTCAGTCCAAGGGCTATGGTGGCCACGTCCGTCGTGAATTACTCATTGGCCTTCATCATGACGGTGACTGTCTTTTCCACCTTGGGCGAGGATATCACGGTACTCATCTCCACACCACTCGGTCAGCCCTGGATTCAAATTCTGTTGAATGCGACCGAATCGGTAGCGGCTACCAACATCATGACAGTAGTCGTTTGTCTGCTGCTTCTTTTCTGCTCGGTCAACCAAGTGACGGCTGCGTCGCGTATGTTGTGGTCTTTCGCCCGGGACCAAGGGCTCCCGTGCTCAGCTTGACTTTCTCACGTATGACATTTCATCTCGCATAAAAAGTCTTTGACTAATGACATCTTCTAGGTGCCTCCGGGGTGGGATATCCCAGTTAACGCGGTAATGCTTACGCTTCTATCGACATCACTACTATGCCTAATTATCATTGGCTCGACATTCGCTTTCAACATCATTATTTCGCTGAGTGCTGTCAGCGTCTTCATTTCCAACATCATCGTCATCGGCTGCATGCTGAGAAAGCGCCTTCTCGGAGAGCCTCTTCTTCCTTCCCGTTTTGACCTGGGTAAAGCGGGAATCGTTGTAAACACTATCGCTATCTGTTATCTTTTGCTTGCTACTGTCGTAATTTTCTTCCCGTCAGTACCAAACCCGTCTTTGGCTGACATGAACTGGTCATGTCTCATGTTTGGCGGTCTTGTGATCTTCTCGATGGTCTACTACCACCTTTATGGTAGTCACAACTACGATGGACCAGTAGAGTATGTCAAGAATCAGTAGGCTATCCCAGCAGCCGAGGTTGTATATCAGGCTGAGAATCTCCAATCCGCACATATACACGTGTACATATATTAAAATCGTATTCTAAACTTCGATCTCGCATTCGAAATACTCTTTAATTTCCGAAATTACCCTGTATCCATCTTGTCACGGCGGGGATTAACAATTTTCACACAGGTGGCTAACTCATATACAATGAGGAAAGCTCTCTGCATTTCCAAACACTCTCATCGTGAACCCTGTTAGCACTGTTCTTTCAACGCACACTACTCCTACATAAACCGAGCCTCCGAACACACCGTATGAAGACGTCATATGCGCATGCAACGCAGCAACCCCCAAGTCAGGTGCCAGATATCTCCCATGAATACCCACCCCAAAACAGTCATACCGATAATCTTTGCGATTATAGTCGCCACTTGAGCCGGCGCCGACAACATGAATGCGAAAGGACCGAAACATAAGTACAATTGAAGTAACAGGTCCACGGGATCTGTTTGTCCGCTTCCCGGTTCGTAAAATTGTTCGTAGCTATTGGATCTATCGGCTTTTCGAGTACGAGGAAGGCAATGGGGACTAGTACGAGTATGCTATAGCATTTCGACTAATTCACTGCTTGAAGTAATTGTGCCCAATGATATGACCGCAGGCCTGTAGTTAGTTTGCCTGAAATCCTTCTAGGTCATGTGTTTGTTAGGTTGTTGCGCAGACAAGGTATTCAAGTTTAGCGTCGTGGTTTCCAAGTAAGATGGAACTGTATATGCGTGTGTTGTTGAATACGCTGGGTAGTCGCCGACTGAATTTGACCATAATAGTGGGCAAGCAGAGATCGGATGAAGGACTACTGTGAATTGAGATATGCTGCTTATGTAGGCGTTAGGAAAGATTTGTAAATTATTTAGAAGATATTGAGAGCTGAAGACCTATTAGCTCTACAGCTGTTCAGTTCTTTCATTGCACAGTGAGAGCGCGTAGAATATAGATTAGGATACCATCTGTTTAGGATATGCCCATTGCAAACAAGAGATGTGCATAGGCTACTGCAAGTAGGTACTAAAAGACACAGCATAGAGACTTTCAGGTACTAGCTAAGTCATGGACACTCCCGATGGTGCACACATTAGAGATGGTAACAGAATCAGCACGCAAGGCAACATACCTAGCATAGCCTATGCCTTTCCATGTCCCCAGACTCGTCTAACGCGTAGTAATCTTGATGAATGCTAGCAGTGGACCCAGAGAAGTCGTATCCAAGTCCAACGCAATCAACGGAAAGTCCTCCCGCAACTGCTGGTCAAGTACATCCCATGCTTCCACCTCGTCTTCGTAAGTGTACTTGTAGGCATGTCCAACATGACCACCACGGCGGCGTTCCGCTGCAACCGTATCAATCATTGTACCAAAACACTGATTGGGCGGCTGCCGGTTACCGAAGAAGTTTTGGTCGTGTTCGATGCACATGAAGTTCTTGAGTTGGCGGGGAGGTGAGATACCGTAGTGTTCATTGATGGCGGAGCCTCCGTGGCGAGAACCGGATACGTATCGAGCCAAATCTGCGTCGTTGACATTGTGGCCACCACGGTCGCCGTCCATGAGGAGCCAAATGAATCGTGGCTGAGGTTCATCGTCGGGGAAGTAGATAGCTCGATAGTGATTGTCGCTCGGTCGCTGCTGGAAGTTCTGGAAAGTGCTGCAGAGAGTATTGTGCTGCGGCGCGTCGCGTTGCTGACATGCTGCCGAGCAGTACTTGATGTTGTTGCATCCTGAGCAAGTGATGTTGGAATCTCTGGGGCATAAGGCACAAAGATTGCTCGCAGTGGCTGAGACGGGGTCGTTATTTGCAGGTGCCATCTTGTGGTTGTCGTTTATACTTAGCTAGGTGCTCGCAGTATATATGTATTTAGTGCTTGCTACTTATGTCGTTTGACGAGGCACGTGATACCTAGAAGGACTGTGGAATGCGACTAGTGATAGTAACCGGCAAGCGGAAAAGGCAAACGCTTGACTCGGTTATGAGTCAGTCACAACTTGATGCTGCACCCACTGCAATGGCGTTAGTAAGTCTTCATTATCGAGTACAGAGCTGTTTTCAGATTATTGATTGTGCCATGATCACCATCATGTATGCACAGCTAATCACAGTACGTAGCTCGTCTCTCATGTCATTCGTCACTAGTACACTAGTACACTTAGTACCGACCCTTATTTACATTATTCTCCAACCAAGTCATCCTGCTCAGTTCTTATCTTCAGGAGTGAAATTAATAGACACACTGTTTACACAATGTCTTTCATTCTTGGGGTTGCCAAACCTTTCACCCTTGAAGATATGTCCCAAATGACCCCCACAGTTGTTGCAAACAATTTCCGTCCTCATCATGCCGAGACCAGGATCAGGCTTCTGTCCGACAGCGCCAGGTATGGCATCCCAGAACGCAGGCCATCCGCAGCCAGAGTCGAACTTGTGATTTGCTTTATAGAGGGGCGCGTCGCATCCCGTACACTTATAGACGCCAACGTCGGGGTAGTGCTTGTCGTATATGCCGGAACCAGCCATCTCGGTGCCCTTCTTCCTCAGAATGCGAAATTGCTCTATAGACCCGTCAGAAAGTGTGCGCTAATAATGATTTTGGGGGTTAACGCACCAGGCGACAGCTGTGCTTGCCACTCGCCCTCAGGCTTCTGCACCGGGTAGTTTGTGTTGTCTGCCATACTGCTAGACGATCCGAAAAGAGCACCCAAGAAGGGGATGTTGGGCATTGAACGGTAGATAAGTGCACGCTGCGGTGTGTTGTAGATAGTGCCACCTAAATTACTGGCAGAACTCGATCGGATGAAAGCGCTGGTTGTATTTGTGACGGTGTGGAAGGCGCGCAGAAATGTTGGGAAGGAAGAGAAGCGCATGTGGAGTCGTTTTCCGGAAGATGGCAATCGTTGATTTAGAATAGAGATTAATTTGTGGCGGGTTCGAGATGATGTTGATGGGTGGCGGAGGGCTTCGGCGCCACTGGGGAATGACGTTGATGAGACGACACCGCGGCGAAACTGAGGCCTATGGCGTGCGCAACCTCTCCCTCCATCCACAACACGAGAAGGAGCTTATACGATACATTGATACGCTTACCGAACGACGTTTGCCACCTACGAATGAAATGATACAACGCTTTGCTTCAGATTTAGCTAGAAAGCCAGTTTTAGAAAGCTGGGTTTCCCGGTTTATCCGCCGGCACCCCAACCATCTCATCTCTGCCCACAGCAAGGGGATGAGCAAACTTCGTTGCAACGCTGATTCAGGAGCTAAGTACAGCTTGTATTTTAAGCTTCTAGTTGAAAAGATAGAGGAGTACAACGTCCAACCCTCCCATATATTTAATATAGACGAAAAGGGGTTTCAACTTAGAAGGATTAGCAGAACAAAGCGTATCTTCTCTAAGGCACGTTGGGATAAAAAGGGGGTACGCCAACCGCTTAAGGATAGCTCAAGTGAGTGGATCACCGTTGTGGCTTGTATTTGTTCGGATGGCAGCGTATTAAGTCCTTCTCTCATCTTTAA
This sequence comes from Alternaria gansuensis, assembly GCA_009289805.1. Classification (NCBI taxonomy): domain Eukaryota; kingdom Fungi; phylum Ascomycota; class Dothideomycetes; order Pleosporales; family Pleosporaceae; genus Alternaria; species Alternaria gansuensis. The sequence goes on along the minus strand of WBOK01000396.1, from coordinate 49,951 downwards.
GGCAGCCAACAGAGCTATACAAACAAGCTAGGTTGATGCTGTATAAGCAGGAAACCACTTAGTATTTACTACGTCATTACCCTCTAGCTGGAGCAACAACGATATTGGGTTGCATTGGCTTAAGGAGGTGTTTGAAAGAGAAACCAGGCGGCATGCTTCAACCAGGTATTGATTACTACTCCTTGACAGCCATAGATCTCATGTTACAATAGACTTTATTAATTATTGCCACGACCACAAGATCCTGTTGGCTGTATACCCACCTCACGCTACCCATACACTTTAACTACTTAATGTAGTGATGTTCAAACCTCTAGCGAACGCTTACTTAACTAAGTTAACTCAATACCTTTAAGACAGCCAAGGGTTACTTAATCTAACTAAAGGAGACTTCTTCCCGCTCTTCTAGAGGTCCTAGACCAAGGTTTTTAAACCTCCCCTCATCAAGAGGTCCTTTGAAGCAACTAGGATATACCCACCCAACCTAGACGTTGTACTTAACAAGTTTGCCAAGGAGGGGTTAGATTTAGAAGCCAGTTCAACCTCTGTACTCTCCGGGGAGGATTAGCTCAAGCTAAAGACAATTGTACGTCGTGAGGTGAGGGATTAGAACAGCAAGGACGTTAGGAAGCTTTAACAAAGTTTACACCACCTTGCAGCTCAAAATACACTCCTCCACGGCGAACTTAGAAGCCTTAAGCAGTCCCTAGCCATTAAGAAGAGGCGGGAAACTAAATCCTATACCCTACAGCTTAAGGATCATCCTAAGTATCATAGTGGAGCTGTTTAGTGGTTACTAACAAGTGTCAAACGAGTTTAGGATAACAAGATACAACAACAACAACAAGCTGAGCTTAAAAAGCTTCAAAAAGCTAAGCAAGCTAAGATTAAGAAGGCAGCTCGCGATTGCCAGCTTTAACTTTAAAAAGCAGCCCGTGTTAAGCGGGAGAAGGGTTGGGAGGAGACTAGAAAGCGGAAGGCTGCAGAGAAAGCTGAAAGAGAGCATTATAGAAGCCTCCGCGACGCTGCTAAAGCTATACAATTGCCCTAATTAGATAAGCGCAAAGCTTCAAAACCTTATAAGCCAGCTACAAAGCGTCAAAAGCGTAGTGGTGTTGCTCTAGCTGTACTCTACAACCTCATCTTGTTGACTATATTGAGTTGTTGGGGGTGCTCAACTGGCGATGGTGCTCATCTGGTGCACGGGCACTGTAGACAAATTGCGTCATGAGTGTTGAGCGCCATCATCAACATCTTTCTCCAAAGCCACCCTGATTGCGACTACAGCCCTACAACTTCTCGTCGTCGCGAAACCCGGCTTGGAATGCTGCGCGAAGGTTGAAGCCATACCGCGCTAATTTGACTGCTCTCGACCGGCCCGTGCAATCCACCACGAAAGACTCGCCTATCATCATGTACTTAAATTCCATGTCCGGGTTGACACGAGGCGTCCTATACGTGTCTCGATACTGAATGTGGACGTAGGCCAAAGCTAATCCCATGTCTTCTTGCTACGGCTCGAAGGTAACATGTATCGTGGATGTCCAGGTCTTTAACCCAACAACAGACCTCTCACGATTATCTTGCACAGCAAATGCCAGCAGTCCAGCAAGTACACGTTAGATCAAAGACAAGCCATAGTTCTCCCGATCGTACGTGTCATTAGCCTACGTTCATCTACGTCCGCTCAACGCCGTGGATGTACCAAAGGCAGCATCCCTATGACATCACGCGTGACTTATTGATGACCTACTACAGATGGACGTTTCTCACGTATTCATTCTTCAAGAGATGACATGTGATTTGAACATTCAAGTAGTGATATTGTGGCATGAAATTTGTCTGAAACCGCGCAGCGCACGGCACACCCCACACCTACGAGAAGAGATCCAGAATTTCGCTTGCCTGTATCATTGCTTCATCACAAAATTGGTCCTAGGAACCGAATACGCAAGCATTGCATGTTGTGAGTGCAACGGCATTCGGCAGCAAACACGCACCGGAAGAACATGTTTGCACTAGAAATCAACTCCACAACTACACAACCAACCCTCAGTCATCCAATCCCCATCTAATAACTCCCAATCACATTCTCAATCTCAATACTCGGTTGGATATACGGCTTAACCTTCATCCGCACCATAGTCCTCTGCTCAAACGCGTACGCAAATCCAATCAAACTCTCCTCACTCCATAGCGCACCCGCGAAAGAGATACCGAACGGGATGTTTGGTGCTGTAGCGATCAAATCACCGCGTTGGTTCGTGACGACCGTCGTATTGGGCGGCAGCGCACCGAGCGGAACGGTAACAACAGGCCCACCGATGATGGCGGAGATGCCAGATGCAGAGCGCGAGGGAACAACGACGGCATCTAGGTTGTATGTTGAGAGCGCGCCGAGAAGACCGCCTTCACCGCCGAGGAAAAGGTTTTCCTGGTAGGCGGTCCAGAACTCGATGTCAGTGTTGGAGAAGTTTTGGGATTGAGCGAGTGAGCTATCGAATTGCCCTGTGTCTCTGTCTGGGTACTCTTCGGCGGGGAAGTACTGTGTGAAGTTGCGGACGTCTTCAAGGGTTTGGACGTCGTTGGGATTGTATGTGAGTTGCGAGAGGTAGTGCTCTAGGTTGGGAACGAAGTCGCCGTTGACAACGATGCCTTCGCCATTCGACTCTAGGTACTGGTCCCAGGCAGTGTAGTTGGTGTTTTCAACAATGATTGCGCCGGCAGAGCGAAGGACGTCGAGAGCGGCTTCGAAAGCGGCATACAGGGGCGCTGAAGAGCGACTGGGCGTACCAATAGCGTTGCGCGGTACACCGATGCGCTTCCCTTCCAAAGCATCCAGAGTGCACGCAGCAACATAATCAGGCTTGGTAGCGTTGGTGTTATTGCTTGCCCAGGGTATAGCTGACGTGTAGTTGTCGTAGCTGTCAGGCCCAGAGATGGCTTGGAGGATGTACGCTGCATCTTTGACCGTGCGGGTCATTGGTCCCACAGTGTCCTGGCGCTCGGATATTGGAATGACAAGCGCTCGGCTTGTAAGACCGACAGTGGGCTTTACACCAACAATGTTGTTCAACTGGCTTGGAGAGAGGATGGATCCATCAGTCTCTGAGCCAAGCGTTCCAAAAGCCAGACCTAGACTAGCAGCGACACCACTCCCACTACTACTACCACTTGGGTCTTGACCAGGATAATACGCGCCATACGTCTGACCACCTCGGGCAGACCATCCATTCGAAGAATTTGATGAGCGGAAGTTGGCCCATTGAGAGAGGCTCGTCTTGCCGAGAATGATGGCACCAGCTTCCCGGAGTTTTGCAGCAACTGTAGCATCACGTGGGACTTGAGCTCCCACAAGTGACCAAGACCCAGCTGTGTTATTCATCTCATCTGCAGTGGCAATGTTATCTTTGATGAGAATTGGGAGGCCATGGAGCGGGCTGCTTCAATTAGTGGCAGACCACAAAAACTTGTGAAGGACGGCAAACCCTCGAAGCTTCCCATACGCGCGCTCCTCGTCCAACTCTTTCGCGATTGTCCAGGCATCTGGGTTTATCTCTAATACCATGTGCAAAGTCTTGTTGACTTCAATGATGCGTCCGACATAAGCCTACGATCTGTTAGCGATATAGTCTGAGGTACATCCATGCCTATTCACATAGTAGGTAACTTACTTGGACCAAATCCAAGCTTGTAAAGGCTCCAGCCTCAAGGCCGGCCGTCAATTCATCTGCCGTAGCGTCGAGCAGTAAAGGAAGTTTGGTCGTGTTGTTGTATTGCGCGTATACCGTTGTCGTAATTGGCGCAAAAGCCACCAAGACCTTGCTCAAGAACCACGCCGAAACCATGATGGCAACCAAAAACTGCTACAGTTCGGTACAAGAGGGATGCTTGGATGCAAGATCCGGCAGGGGCTGCTTCAGGACCATGTACAATATCATGTTTTTATATCCATGCTTCCCGTGTCGACCCGAAGACGGCTACCGTCGTTCGCCCGCGTCGAACCAGGGTTATGCTGCGCACGCATGTTCCCAGTGGCGCAAATCTGATCCCAGGGGTATATCGATCTGCATGATAAGAATCACAGAGCTGCCGTGTCACCCTGTAATTTGATTTCCCGTTGCGCAGTTACATTCGGTATGCAGGTGCTTGTCACCTGATCGACTCGCCACACCTTGGGACCTGATTAGCGTATTACACCCGTGTCGTGCGAGTAAGGATGTTCGAGCTGCAAAAACCTCTTACTGATTGTTCAGCCGTGCCTTCTGTTATGGGGGAAAAACTTATTGTCGAGGGTACATTGCGGAGGCCGGAAAAGTGCAGCTGCGATTGCCACAAGTATAATTGCAGATCTTGGACAAGAAAGGAAGGTGCTAAGGAATGAATTGTGAGATTGAATGCTTGACAAGTGCCCGCGGACGTCTAACGGGCTGGTGACGGATAGGTATCGATACGGCTAACGTACATGTTCCATGATGTAAACATGGAATATGTTTGGAGATACTTGTGTTATCGACCTTCCGCAATAGGTGATTTCTGGCAGCGACTTACATCCAACACTTTGGAGAACCGTCGGACGCATGCAAGAATTCTTGTTCTTGATAGCGCAACTCCAATTTCCCAACATCAGAGTAAATTGTAGTCATAAGTCATGGAATTTCTTAAGCGCTTCTGCGCTTAGGTTAAGACTAGGTTCCTAAAAGTTCTTTTTTTTTGCGGACGGTGCTATTTTCAAGCGGCAGTCGCGTGTTGGGCTGGGAAAGCGCAGTGGGTGCAGCTGGCCCCTGTCAATGGCGCGCTTACTGGCAGCTCTCGTTCAGTCGAAGTAGCCAGGAAAGAGCCATTGCAGCTTCTTCTCCGCTTCTTGTCCACGACCTTCCTTCTTCGTCATGGCACCTGCGAACCTCATCTGGCCATCGAGGTGTTTAGCGAGGACCTGTTGCTCGTTCTCCTCCTTGCTAAGTTCGTTCAGCACCGCACCGACGAACCGCCTGGCGTTTTCGGCATTTGCCTTCATGTGTGACATGACCATCTCAACATTGACATCCTCCTCGCCATCACCCCTCCAGCAGTCGTAGTCTGTCGCCATGCAAATCATCTGGTATCCAATCTCAGCCTCTCGCGCAAGCTTTGCCTCGGGCAGAGCAGACATGTTGATGACACTGCCACCCCACGAACGGTACAGGTTTGACTCTGCACGTGTGCTGAATTGCGGTCCCTCCATGCAGACGAGAGTTCCCTTGTCGTGCAGAGTGACGCCGTCTCCCTCGAGCGCGTGTCCACACCGCCTCACGATCTCGGACAGCCGCTTGTCGAAGGGGTCGCCAAAGCCAACGTGGCCAACCATGCCACCCTCGAAGAAGGTGAATGGCCGGATGCCCTTTGTACGGTCGATGATCTGGTCGGGGATGACAAAGTCGCGTGGTCGTAGTTCTTCCTGTAGCGATCCGACAGCAGAGAAGGCAATGATGGTGCGCACGCCGAGATGTCGCAGCGCAGCTATGTTGGCTTGGTTCTTGATCTCATGTGGTGCGAGTTCATGGTGTAGGCCGTGTCGCGAGAGGAATGCGACGGGGATGGGCTTGCCGGTGGAAGGCGACGGGTGCTGTAGGATGGAGATGGGCGACGAAGGCTTGCCCCATGGCGTGTCGACATCGAGGGTCGCGGCGAGGGTGAAGCCGGGCAGAGAAGAAATACCAGTGCCGCCTATGACGGCAATGTGAACGGGTGCTGTGTAAGGGGTAAGCAATTGGCGGAACAACTGTAGGATGGAAAGTGCGCACCATCGTAGGTGCTGGGAACGCCAGCCATCTTGCGATATGGAATTGAGACGCGTCTGAACGAACTAAGAGGTGTGAAATGTGGTTTGAAGACACTGGGAAAGAGTGTGACGCGTGGAAGCATTCACCGAGGGGCACTGGGCATTGTCGCAACAACAATTTCTGCCGTAGCGGGGTGCTCCTGCCCCTGGACCCTGACGGCGTCATCCTTCGGCCAATGAGGGCTGACGACGAGAACACGCTAGCAGCAGCCTTTGTAGCTTTCACTTCGGGTTTCCTTCACGGAGCGTTTCGCCTCAATGATTTGTTACATCGCTTCACCGCGCGTAGTAACATCATACTACGTTGCAAGGTATCATCACCCATGGATAGCCACCCACTCATCCTTCATCGCTTCCGCCACATCCCAGATCTGCCCCTCGTCGACGACAAACTTGACCTTGTACATCTTCAATTTTTCCACCTGCGCCTCATCAAACAGCATCGCCATTGCCCCTTTACAATGCTCGTCTCTCTCTGCCTTGGTCTTCGCCTCTGTCACAAATCGAATCACAATTTCAGCCCCAGGCTTGAGTTCAAAGATGCCGTCAAGAGCCTCCCGCATGCGCTCTGGTGACTTCGGTATGCCGAACAGGTAAGCGCGGAAAGAGCCGCGGTCATGTGAGACGGCATTGATTCCGATCTCAACGCTGGAAACCAGGGCTTTGGGGAGGATCCCAAGTTTCAATTCGTCCGCGTTGAGGAAACGCTTCATAACCCCCGGATCGTCACCAAATAGGAATGTACTCGTTCGGTAGTAGTTTTCCACAAGCTCACGGTAGAAGGGCTTAGCAACATAGCCAGGATTCCAGTAATGTGCGGGAAAGTGTTGCGCTTTCCATCTTTCAAAGTCGTACGAGTATAGTCTTGTCAGTGGATCAAGGGTTGTCCGGAAATGCTCGCGCTCGATGAGCTCGCCATCTCGTGTGCTGAGGTGGAAGTAGATCATGTCGCGGATCTCACGCGGTAATTTGGTCATCACATAGCGTGTGAGCTGCTGACATTCCGTCTTTGCAAGTTGCTCGACTGCGTCTTGTGTTGTCGGCGTAGTGCTGGCGAGATCCTTTTCCAGCAGCGCAAGCTCCTGCTGCAGTGCTGCGACACGGGCTCTCCGGACGCTTTCTTTTGAGAGTGCTCTGCATTCTCTGTCAGTACGTTGATCCAATCGTCAAAATGCCTTTGCGTAGGGTTCGTTGGCGTACTTCAAAGCACGCTTCAGAAGCTGTTCGCTTGCTCCATTACCACCAGCAATTTCCGCAGTCCTTGAAGTCTCAGACACGATAATATCCATATTCGGTTGCATGATAAAGATCCAAAAGGATCACGATAGGGTTGTGTTTGTATCCAAGGTAGACAGTAATTGTCTATAAGGGTACTGATGATCGCTTACTTAGGTACTCACGCCCTGCATAAGCAGATTTGGCGGCGAAGGGGTAAAGTTTCTAACTTAGCCCTACGCGCGTAGTTTTGATTAAACTAAGTAAGTTTAGCTTAGTATCTCTATACTAGGACTATAGTCTAAATTCTTATACTTACTAAGGTTATATATAAGATATATAGTAAGCTTAAGTACTTTTAGGATCTATACTTTAGCTCGTAATGATATAATAATAGTACAATAAAGTACTTAAATCTAATAAGATTTTAAAATTATAAGATTAAAGAGAGTATAACTACTTTGACTTTCCTTTAAAGATATAGCTACCTATATAGCTTATACTAAGTCTTATAGCAACTTTATAACTTTAGAGTCTAGATATCTGTATTGTTTTAAAGTAAGTAGCATCTCTAAAGAATTACTATGTGTATATTAGAATTACTCAATATTCTATTTTAAATAGCTAGTAATATATTATCCTATCTTTTTTCTTTAAAGTTTTAAAAGTAGTGGTTGTTGTAGTCACAAGTTGTTTCTAAAAATAGTAAAAAGCAGCCACCCTCTACTAAATAGTCGCAAAATTTTTAGAACAAGATTATATATAGTCAATAAGATTTAAATAGTAGGTAGATATAGGCTAGCAAATAGGTTGGAGGTACCTATACTTGGGTTGTGGTTGGGTTGTAATCGCATTGGCTAGGTAGTAAGATTAGGTTATGGTCGCATTAACTAGGTGGTAGGGTTAGGTTAAGGTCGCACAGATGTCTAGTTGTAGTTAAGTTAAAGTAGTTAAAGCTTATGCCAGGTGATTGGCTAGTAAAACTTTTTCTTTGTTGTTAGTAGGGAAAAATCACCTATGCATTCCTTAGATAAAAGCACGTTTATAGTAAGTAAACTGGCTCTAGCCTTTTAAAATACCGACTTAACGTGAACATATATTTTATAAATATCTTTTTTAAAGTTTTTTTGTTTCTACTTATCATAAGTCTTTAAGATTATACCTTTTTATACAGCCTAAAGTTATATATTTTTATATAGTATTACTAGCACGTCATTTGTATATAATATATATAAGTTAAATAATTCTTTATTATTGTTATTTATAAAGTAGTAACGTGGTTCACAAGCGAGCGGGCCACCCAAGCGAGCGGGCCACTTTTCTTATGCGCTCGACCTGCGCGTCAACTGCGCGTAATGGCTTAACAACGCGATTAGAACACAGCTTATACTAAAGCTAATATATTACTTGCTATCTCTAATATTAATTCCTAACGCGTAAAAAGCGGACGACGCGCTGCAGCAATCTATAACGCTCCTTAAATAACAATATAGTACTAACGTGCTAGACAACGTATACAACGTAATTGTAAGCTAAATTTAAAAAAAATAAACAAACTAGAAGAGGAGGTAATAGTCTAATATATACTAGATAAGTTAAAGCGTAAATTTGCCCCTACAAAGAGCACTGTACGCAATATAGCTAATAGACTACTATGTAAGTGCAGCAGCAAGGCTATTAGCAAGAACTAAGTTAACAACTTTATTAATTAGACTTTTAAGCTTAGAAAGGTCTAAAGCTGTCTATATAACTATTAGCAAGCTAGGTGCAAGGATGCAGCAATTATCTAGCGCTAGTTTAACTTAGTGCAAGATATATAATAGAAGTAGAGTATTCTTTATAATAATATCTTTTACTTTAACAAGACTAGCTTTATTATAAACAAGATATTATTATAAATAGTAATTACAAAGTAAGACTAATTAGGCAAAAAGAAGAGAGTCTAGCTAGAGAACTATAAGTAAGTTACTATAATCTAAGGCGTTAGTGCTACAAGGCAAGTACTTCTATCTTTTATAGTATTTGTAGGCAAAGTGCTTATTAATACCTAGTTTCAAGATCTACCTAGCAATTAAATTCTTAAAGTAAGCTTTAATAGTTAGATAAATAATTAGCTTACTCTTACATAGCTAAAGCACTTTAATAGGTATACAAAGCAGTAGACTATTAAAGAGTAAAAGCTACTAATAATTAATAGCTATAAAAGCTATAGTTTAGCTAAATTTTAGAAGCGCTATTTAAAAAAAAAAATTATCTACTTCTATATACCTCCTTATTTGTCTAACTTACTACAATCTTTAGATGTTGCATATTTCTTGCTATTAAAGCGCAAGTATAGTAACATTATTTTAAGCTTAGCACGTAACTATATTAACTTTATTAGTAAAAAAGCCTCTTTACTAGCGTTTAAAGAAGCGTTTAAGCAGGCTTTTACTAAAAATAATATCTGCGCTAGCTTTTAAGGTGCTAGATTAGTTCTATATAACCTAGAAGTAGTAATATTAAAGCTTAATATATAGTTACAAATGCTAACGCTACTACTACGCATATGCACTGCATAAGAACTAAAAACACCTAGCAAGGCCTACAAATTTTAAAGCGCAGAGTACGCTTATTTAATGGAAAATAAAAAACTCCCTAGGTCTTCTATAAGCTTATGAAATAAGTAGGTTTAATAGCTAAGTAAAAGAGCGTAATTCATAGTACATTTTATAGTATTATTATAGAAAGAATAGGCGCGCATGTAAAGCGCAATTAAGGAACTTATAAAGTATAAAAGCTAGAAGCAACAATATATCTAGACTAAAGAGTCTCTAATAGTTAATAAAGTAAAAGACTTAATTGCTAAGCTAGAGCGTAGCTAGCGTAAAGGTAGCAAAGTACCTACACAAAGGGTACGCAGTGCAAGGTACTGCGGGCGTTGTAAGAGGACTAGGCACAACGCGCGTACTTGTATAGTTAAAATTAAGTTAAATAGTAATAGTAAGGCTTCTAAAGAATAGATTAGCTTATTATAATTTCAAATTTATTATGTTAGTAGCTTATTAAAATGTTGCGCAGGTCGAGCGCATAAGAAAAGTAGCCCGCTCGCTTAGGTGGCCCACTCGCTTGTGAACCACGTTATAGAAGCTAAAAAGTAGTAATTATTTCATTAGTAAAGTAGAAAATGAATATATTAATTAACTAAGTGTCTAATAACTGCTAAAAAGACTTTAGACGATCTAGCTTGTATATATACACGCTACTAGGGCTATTATATAGTACTTTATTAGAATTACTTAATTACTAAGGTAATTAGCTTATTAATACATTTATATATAGTAATTGCTTTTAATTATAATCTAACTAGTATAATTTATCACTATTTTAGTAAACTTATATTACTTTTTTTTAAGTAGTTTAAAGTACTTACTTAAAACATGTTTACTATTTCCATTTTCTTAGCTATAAGTTTTATAAACTATTTTAATTGATTAATAAAAAGTACCTACTCTTTACTTTGTTAAAAACGTATTTTTACTATATTAAGTTTCTATAATACTTGTATATAGTGCTTTATAGTGTAAAAAAATTAAAAAGTAAGAAGTAGTAAGTAGAAAACTTTTATAAAAAAGTGTCGCAAAGCACCGCCCCACAAGCTAAGCTACCGCAAGCTTACAAGTTATCTAAGAATAGCTAACTTAAGAGCATAAGACCTATGCTGTAAGACTTATAGGAGAAAATAAGCACTACTCTTAGAGTAGAGTATATATAGTAGCACTCTTGTAATGCTTCTTAGAATTAATAACTATTTTTTATTTATTCTTATGCTCTCTTCTGCAATAGTGATAAGCCTAGCGCGTTAAGATAATAATATAGTTCTGTATTGCTACTTAAAATAAAGGCACACAATTAAGTATAGCTACTCTAATTATTTTTATTATCTTGCTCTATTAGAGTATACTTTAAAGCTTAATATAAGTAACATAAATACTATTTTACAGGGCAATTTTACTTTATTTAAAAAAGCACAAAAGCTAATATAGTTTATACAGTTTAAATTCTATGCTAAAAGCAGGGAAGTATAAAGTAATATTAACTTAAATAGAGAAACTGCTATATTACTATATAACAAATAATCTATTTAACTAGCTACTCTTAAAGAAGAAGACTAAGCAGATTAGGCAAGGCTTAACTTATATAAACTATAAGTTGCAAACTCAAAAGTAGACTCAGTAAATGAAGCTGTAAAAAGAGCATAACTTTGGCATTTTTAAAAGTAAGTTAATTAAACTATTAGCTTAAAGATCTTTGCCTTTACCAAAGTTTTATTGTTAGTATTAGGAGTTACAACGCTCTAAGCGCTAGTTAAGTACTTAAAAAACCCGCTCTTTTTAAGAGAAGATTATACTAAAAACTTTATACGCTCTTAATACTAAGCATGCTTTTAAAAAGCAAAGCAAGAACGTTTAAATATAAAGTATTAATAGTAAAGTTAGCTATATTTACTAACGCGCAAAGGCATATATATTAATACAATTATTAGTACGCTTGTAATGAAGGACTAATTAAATATAGTAAGCTATAAGTTTACTTTAAAATAAGGTTGCTTTATGTAATAAAAGCTTATAAAAGCGCTTACTTTAAGCAAAAACTAGAGTAGCCTAAAGTAAGTAGAATAGATCTTCTTAGCGCTTATTTATAAGCACGCGACAAATGCAGTAAGCAATTTAAGGGTATATACTATTATAAAAGTAAAAAAAAAACTCTAAAAAATAAAACTAAAAAAACTCTGCCTTAAAGAAGAAATGCCTTTATAGTATAAAATATAAGTAGCCTACTACTACATATAATAAGCTAATAAGAGCACTTACTAAAAAGCTTTTTATTAAGAATAAGTAAAAGAATAGTATTTTAAATACTTAAAAAAACTTGTGCTATAATAAGCTTAAGAAAGCTCCAGCCTAAAGAGAATAAATAGCTTATTAATAAGCTTAGATTAAAGGACTAAGCAAACTTAACTAGCTAGAGAGTATTTAAGTAATGCCTTTTAACTTACTTATACTTATAATTTTACTACTTATTAATAGAGTTTTTTTACTATAAATTTTAATACTTACCGGCTTATCAATTGCACCAGTCTAGATAATAAAGCAGCTTTCTACCTAGTTAATAATATTAAGTAAACAAAGTAAGGCACTTATAAAAGATCTATGCTTTTATATATTATTAAAGCAGAAATTATTTTATTTAAAATTTCTCGCCATAGAACGCGCAAAATCAAGAATACTTATATAAAAGTAAAAGAACTTTATAATAAAAACTTTATACTTACTAAATTAACACTTGTTATAAGCTTTTACCTTAATGTTATTTTAGAAGCTTAATTAAAGTAAGCTATAGTTTAGTACTTTAAAATAGATTTCACGCTCTATGTAGGACTACTTAATAATAGCTTTGTATTAGCATAGCTTAAAAGAAAGTAGAACTTTTCTTTTATTAAATATAATTTTTTAAACTTTTACTCTTTGATAATAAGCGTAATATATAATAAATGCTTTAAGTGATTATAAAAAAGCTTTCTCTAAAATACTACTAAAGAGCTTAAGTGTTACGACCTGGCTACGAACCCAAGTCTCATAGAGAAACTACCACGACCAACGAACTAAGAACTAGACGGCTGCCTGCTAGGCCACTGCAGCAGGAAGTCACGTGACCGATTACTACGCTAAGGACTATTGCTAGAAGCGTTTACGACTATTAGTAACTATTGCTAAGAGCGTTTATGTCACGGATAGTTGCGTGTTAGCTGGATCTGCTAAGCTCGCTTATTGTTAGCTTGCCTACCTGCAATTGTGCTTATAAGGGGCTCCTTACCTGCAAGGATACCTGTAGGTATTATTGCTTAAAATATATATACGTTATTATTTTAGAGCTATCTCTTACTATCTTCTATAGTGTAAAGCAAGTACTATTACCTAAAGCTACCCTTTATAGAATAATACCTCTTCTATAGGCTAATAGTCTAGAGATAGCTCTCTTAACGCAATCTAACACTTAAAGTAACTAAAGAAGCTAAAGCCTTACTATATTTAAACTTTCTAACCCTCTTTAAACTTTATTAAGGCCTGCTACACCTAAAAAGCTTAGAAAACGTACTTAAAGCGCATAAGCAACGCTTAAAGAGCGCATTAATACTACAAAAGAGTAATATTATAAACTTTAATTTTTGCAATAATTATAAGAGTTAAAAAAAGAAGTAGTATAACTAGAAGAAGCTAGATAAAAAAGAGTTTTAAATATGCTAATAGTACTAACTATATTATTTTATAGAGAAAACGTACTTAAAACGTTATATACTATATATATATAACGCACGTTAAAACCTAAAGACTTAGCTAAATACTAAAGCAAACCTTTTAAAAAATATTATAAGTTTACTTATTTTTATAAAATAGTATTTTAGCTACTACTATATTAATTTAAAAGAAATATAAATAAAGTAATTTAAGTAATAAAATATTTTAAAGTAGACTTTTAAGAGCTTTAGTATGCTTACTATAAGTATTCTTTTAAAGTAAAGAAAAAAGTACTAATAAAGACTACTTTAAGTAATATATATTTAACTTACTTTTAGACTTTATTAACTATAGCTTTAAAGCAGTAACTACGTATGTATAAACTATATAGTAAAGAGAATATACTATTTAATTATTTACAACTTATTTTAATATTTTTAAAAATTAACTTTTAATATATACTAACGTATAAAAAGTCTAGTACTTATTTATAAAACTAAAGCCTAAACTATAGCACGTAATTACTAACTACTATTAGATTTTTATAACTAGAAAAGACCTTATTATGCTTGAATTTATACTAAAATAGAATTTGCGTAAAGTACTTATTAAATATATTTTACTTTACTAGAACACTTTTATAAAAAAAAAATCTTTTTTTTTAGCTACTACACTAAACGCACCTAAAAAGTGTAAGAATAGCAACAATGTTATATACTTTAAGTGCTAGAAAAAAGAACACTACGCTAATAAGTGCTAAAGTAGTAACTTTAATTAGGTCTTAGTTAATATAAACTAAATAAGAAAAAGTTAAGCCTTGCTATAAACTTAAAGTTAGTAAAGTGCATGCTAATAAATATTTTGCTAAAAATGCAGCGCATGTGTTACGCATGTTTAGCAACTAAAGTAAAGAAAAAACTTTAAGTTATTTTAAACTTATAAGTTAATATTAGCTTTATTAGTTAGAAAATAGCTGTAAAAATAGATTTAAAACTTATTTAAAATGCAGAACTTCTCTGCCTAAGTTAAATTAGACTTTAAAGGTAGAGTATACACGCAGCTTATAAGCTTTAGCTGCACTTAATAAATAATAATAGCGTAAAGCGCATTATAAAGGTTACTGCGTATAAAGTAGATAAAGAGAGCGTACTACTACTACTTAGCAACTCTTTCTTAAGCTAGGAGAGTATCTGTATTAGCTATAGAAGATAAATGTAGTACTAAAAATATATAAGAGCAAATATTATCTTAGTAGCTACTAAAGTATTTTTAAAGAACGCAAAACTTATAAACTAAAAAACTTACTTTCTAGGAGTACTTTATATCTCTGCCTTCTACTTGTTTGTAGTAGACTCAGAGGCAGCCTAATCTAGGCTTATAACCTAGAGATTGAGGAGGAGGTGCGGAAGTAAAACGATAAGAATATAAGAATAAAATAGAGACTAGGGGAAGAGAGTAATTAAGTCTTGTTATTTTATTATACAACTGCTTAATTATAATTATTTTCTCTTGACTCTTTCTTTATTTCAACTACAAGCTAAACTACAGTCTATATATACCTGTTACTTGCATTCTAGAAAGATCTGTACTTACGCAATAGCTTGCGAAGTAGATAATTAAGTCGTACTAGTAGCGTAATAGCTTCTAGTAATCAATTGATCATAGGTTGATTGTAGATTCCAGGTGTGATTTTGAGCACCTGGATCCTGTGGAGAAACAGCTAAGTAGCTTAATCTCCAACAATTATTAACACTATAGAGTTTTAACTATAGGTGGAGGAATTCTAACACACAGGAAGCATTGTTACTAACGCCTATATATAGCTACAACAGCGTAGTAATTTAGAGGGTATTATTATAGAAACTTTTAAGATGTATAGGTTCTATTTATAACACATAAATAGAAAACTAAACTTTAAGTAGTTACACAATATATACTACTCGCTTATTTAATAGGCTATACGCATAAACCTAGGATACTAGTTGCAATACATAATACTTTGTAAAAAATACACTCTAATTTCCTACTTTTACTACGCTCAGTTCGCTAAGAAAAGCAATTAGATATACTTTAAGCACATTAACCTTAACCCTAAGCGTGTAATAATAGAAGGCCTTAGTGCAGAGATAATTTAAGGCAATGTTTTATTTAACAATAAAGACATAAACAACTATATAACAATACTACTAAAATTCTATAAGTATGTGCTAGCATATCTGCAGTAGCGTAAGAATATAGGGATTAAATTATTAAATAGTCTTATTTAAGGATAGGAAAACAAAACTAACTAGCTAGAAAATGCGTAGAAAGTAGTTCTTAACGCTAAATAGACAAAGCAAATTTACAAGGAAAAATAAGCTTAAATTTTATTACTTCTTCTAATTTATAAATATACTAGGCTAACTACTTACAACTACTATACTATGCTTCTCTAGTTTGTTATAGTCTAAGATAGTGTAATAGAGGTACCTGCTATAAGAACTTATAAGGAGATTTGTAAAGCTTACTACAACTTTACTACTATCTCTTACACATTTTTTAGTTATTCTAATAAGTTTAGAGAAATTAACTAGCTGTTCCTTATAGATATGTATATTAAGTACAAATCCTAAATCTAAAAGGCTCTTATAAAGCAATCTAAATAAGACAATTCTCTTGTTTACAAGGAGCTAAACAATATGCTATAAAACACTACTAAGAAATAGATTAACAAACACATTAAAGAATATTATAACTATATTATATAATAAACTTTTAACTTATAGCGTATAGTATAAGAGTTAAAGAAAAATGCTTTTTATACTAGTTTTATTTAAGGTTCTCTTAACTAATTATCCTTCTCTAATAATAGAAAGAACTCTCTATACACAACAAAAAACTAGAATAAATAAAATACTAATTTTTTTACGCTAATTCTTTTTAGCACCTTTAAAAAAAAATTTGCTTAAAAGTAGATAAGCGCTAAGTTTTCTAAAAAAGTAAGAGACCTATTATACTTTTCTTTATATAGCGTTTTCTACGTATTTATTCTTAATTAAGTACAGTAATTTTAAATAACATTTTAGTACTCTTAACTCTAACTAGGCAGCCTTATTATAGTTATCTTTAATTAATATTTAAAACCTAAACTCCTACTACTACTACAGCAACTACATCTATACTTAAACTAAGCACTTTAACTACTGCTTAAGAACCTTATTAAAGTAAACGCTTAAAAAAGTAAAAAATAGTAATATAGTAGAGATGTGCCCTTATTAGGCGTGTAGAGAAGAGAACTACTAAGCTTATAAAATCTAGGTGCTCTTTAGATACCTAAATTCTATAGCTACTGCAAAGATATAAGATTTACTAATACTAGGCAGCGTTCTAAGTAATTAAATTATGTTTTTTTTTGTTTATTTTTTTTATTTTTGCTATTTTTTCTTTCTTTCTTTCTGTAGAGTGTAAAGCTTAATAGAGCTAAGCTTGCAGGAAGAGGAGGTTTGTGCTAGTATATAGGGTAATACTCTACTGCACACTAAGTCAGCGCTTAACTATCTAAGTCTAAGGTATATAACCTATTTAGTATCTCACAAAAAGGGACACTATTAATTATTCCTTTACTCTACAGCTAAGCTCCTGTACTGTACTATAGAATAGGCTTCTTCTTCTACTAATAGTCTTTATACTTAAACAACAATAAGATTATTATCTTACTAACCCCGTTCTTGCATGATCTAGTCTCTAGTAATCTCTTGCCCTCGTAGCAGTATGTCTTCATACACTCCAACACCCGTACACTACCTTACTATTATATTTATAATGTCTTCTATATTTCTTTACTAGAACAATAAGAATTGTGCAAGAGTTAAGAAGATAATACTTAAGTACTAGGAATTAGCTCTAAAAGTAAAAAAAAATCTAAAAAGTTTAAAAAATATTAGGAAAACAAATTAAGAATAGCTAGCTAAAGTATTAGCTATAATAGAAAGATTATAACAAATTATAAAATACCTAGACTCTAGTATTGCAATTTAAAATATAAAGGAACTAATTAAGGAATATAAGTATAAACAAAGATTATTACGTTCTAAGCGCGCTAAAAAAGTATACTAAATATTGTTGCTGCGCCCTAAGAGCGCAAAAATTAGGTATTTAAAAAAGAATAAAATTACAAATGTAAAAATTACTCACTTTTACTTATTATTATAAGTTCTCTTACTACTACTATCTATCTTATTATTACTACTACTTCTAGCACTACTGTTATTAGTGCTACCTGCGCCTGGGCTGCGTCTAAGCAGCAGCTTATTATTATTACCTAAGCTTTTATCATTATTATAATTATTATTATTACTAGCAGGACTAGCAATTCTAGCTATATAACTAGCAATTAACTTAACAACAGCTGCTATATAGCGTTGCTCTACTAAGATTAAGCTTAAAAAATAAGGTAAGGATATTAGCACCTAAGTAAGAACTTTTAAAAGAGTACTAGTATGCGCAGCAACGCAGTAGCAATTAGACAGCTTAAAGTTAAAATAGCACTAGTAGCGCGTAAGCTTAACACTAGCAGTAATAATAGTAGAGTTAATTTTTAGAATAGTAGTAATAGTAACTACAGTATTAAAACAGGTGTAAAGCTAATATAGATAACTTAAACGTCTATTAAGCGCTATAAGAACTTGTTTAAATTAGCTAAGGCATAGTTAATAAAGTAAAAGACTTACCTTAGTATAACTACTACAGTTACCTTTAGTAAAATAGTTATAATAATAATGCTTAGTTTTTTTATAAATCTTTTTTTCGTATGCGGTACCGTGTGGTGTGGGAAATCCTGAAGGTGAGAAGCAGCAGATTATAAAGAAGTATTGCAGGCTCCTGCTGCGGTAACGTATGTGTCCTTACCCTCCTCCTCCATCTCCATCGCAATCTTGTTGCTAGCTATAGGCTGGCAATCGCCGTTAAACACGTTTTAATTGGTGTCGTTTTTTAGTACCTTTAGCAAATTTTTTCAACCCTAATTTTTGCTTAGTAGTCTAAGCTTTTCTGCTCCGAGCGCTTAGCGCGTAGACCTTATCTACCTACCGTTCAAATCTCATTAACTACACACAATCTTTTTTTTTGACATTTGCGACTAATTAGTAAAGGGTAGCTGCTTTTCACTTTTTTTAGAAACCCCATTTTGACTACAACAACAACCACCACCTTCGACACCTTAAAATTAAATAAATCTTTTTTTGCTTAGTAATATTTTATACGCAGCACAGGTAGGTTGCGTGTAAAGTAATAAGATCAATAGCTTTTTTAAGTATGCTAAACTTATATAGCTAAGTATCTTGTAAGTGCAACTTTTTAATATACTTAGAATTTAAATAGTAGACTATAGTAAAAATTAGAGCTTATTTTTAAAATACTTATTAAGTCCGCTAAATGTGCGTATTAGGTGCGTAGAGCAAGAAGAGAATTAAAAAGAATATACTAAAAGATTTCTTTAGTACTGCAGCAAATCTTACCTTGCATAGACTACCTATAATAATTATATACTTTTACCTTTATTTTTAAAATTTTTTAAGAAATAAATAATCAAGTCTAAAAGTTAATATAACAACGCTACAAAAACTTAAAATCTAGAGCTCGCTACGCACTTAACCTACAAGCAACAAGCGTTTTAAGCGCACATAAGTTACGCGTAGGATACGCTCCTTGCTAGGCTATCTTTATATACAATTTTAGAAGTTTTAATACAAGGCTGTTAGGACGCTAGACTAGAGAGGAAGGCTCTATTATAGATAGTTGCGTGTTGGCTAGATCCGCTAAGCTTGCTTATTGTTAGCTTGCCTACCTGCAATTGTGCTTATAAAGGGCTCCTTACCTGCGAGGATACCTAAAATATACACACGTTATTATTTTAGAGCTATCTCTTACTATCTTCTGTAGTGTAAAGCAAGTACTATTGCCTAAAGCTACCCCTTATAGTTTATAACTATTAGTAACTATTGCTAAAAGCGTTTACGACTATTGGCAACTATTACTAGAAGCGTTTACAACTATTACCAACTATCACCTAGTATATAATAATAGGTAATAAGTGTTGGAGATTAAGCTACTTAGCTGTTTCTCCACAGGATCCAGGTGCTCAAAATTACACCTGGAATCTACAATCAACCTACGATCTTGATCTACAGCAACTACGCAATCTATTACGTGAGATTACATAAGATTGCGAGATATTGCATTATCTACTACGCAAGCTATTGCGTACGTACAGATCTTTCTAGAATACAAGTAATAGGTATATATAGACTGTAGTTTGGCTTGTAGTTAGAAACTAAGAGAGAGTCAAGAGAATTACAATATTTAATTAGCAGTTGTACAATACAATAACAAGACTTAATTACTTTCTTCCCCTAGTCTCTATTTTATTCTTGTCTACTACAAACAAGTAGAAGGCAGAGACCTCTACCTCTGAGTTGATAGTAGAACAAGCAACCATACCTGGAGATTGAATCTGCAATAATAAGCTCTTATAGCTTATTATAATTAACTTAAGTATTAATTTAAGAATTACTACTTACTTCTTAAACCCCTCTGTGTTATTACATAAATTTTCCAATTATGCTAACACACTCTGTACTATTATATTCATCTACTTATTATGCTAGTATAACTAATCTTGTCTATTATTACCTACTTATTCCTTAAGAACTAACCATAGATTATCTAAGAACAATTTTTACACTTTAAATACTCTTAAGATAAGTAACGTTGTAATAAACAATCTTACTAATTGCTACACTAGAAGAACTATAAGCCGCGCTAATGAGTTTAACGTTTACAATAGCAATTGTAGTAAGCTTAAAGCTTAGCTGTTTTAAGATAAAGAATACTTATACTTTAAAGAAAACAAAATTAAGAATATTAACAAAGTTGTCCTAGCTACTTTATACCTAAGAAGAGACGCTAAGAAATAAGCTAACTTAATTCTACGTTGCTATATAAATAATGCTATAACTAACTCTACCAATATTGCCTTAGTAGAAGACTAGTATGAGGCAGACTTTACGCACAGAAGGAAGGCTGGTAAAAAAATAGCTTGTATTCGGAGTAGAGAATAGCAGACACAGACCTAGAAGAGGCTAAGTGTGCGAGCAGCTATATAGTAGAGAAGAGAGGCTAGTGCTAGCGTAGTGGGCGCCAAGCCTAGTGCTACGCCTACCTAGTACTAGTGCTTGCCAAGTAGTAAAGCAGGCCTCTATCTCTAGCTACATACTTTAAAGCTAGCTATAAAGTATGTAGTAGTAAGTAAATAGAGGCTATGTCCTTACATGTGCCCCTTTTCTAAAAAAGAAAGGTAGCTAGTCCTCCAGCTACAGTTGCTATTACAAAGAGAATAGAACGGAAATTATAATTTAAAAAAAAAGAAAAAAAAACCTTTATATAAACAACTAAACTTTATTACTTTTTAAACTTATTTTTAGTTAATATAAGGCTGCGCGTGTCTATATAGTTTCTTATATAAAAAAACGTATCTTTAAGCTATTTTTTTACTACTTTAACTATATATAGCATATTTTAAGGTAAATAGTATTCTTACATTATATATTAAAAAGTATCCTTTAATTATTAACTTTAAGGAGATTTACTATTATAAGTACAACATATATACTTAGTAAATAACTAACTACAGTGCTTATTAAGAATTGCAGTAAAGCAGGTATTAATAGCATAAAGTTTAGTTGTTTAAGCACCTTTTTTAGTTGCCTTTGCTATTATATATATAGGCTTTTTAAGCTTTTACGCTAAGTTTTTATTATTACTAGCGTATGTGTTTTGTTTATCGCCTACGTCTTTAAGAAAAGAGGTCTAATTAAAGGTTATAGCAAGATCTAAAGAAGTAGACTTATTAGAATATTTGTGGTAAAAGTGTTTAATATTATAATTATTGAAGTAGTCTTTAGTGTTAAGCTATGTAAGCTTTAAAAAATCCATATTTTTAATTTTATATACCTAGCGTCCTTTAATCTTGCTTATTTCTAGAAAAGTAATATTAATAAATTTATCTATAAGCTATTTTGTGTAGGCGTTACTATTACTATCTATAGCTTCTACTAGCACTAGTTAAGCTAGTGCTTAATTAGGTAAGCTCTTAGTAGCTGCTAGCTATAGAAGTTAAGACTAAAATACTAGAAATATACTGTTGCAAATTATTTCTATAGGCAAGTCTAGTTTATAGGCATATTTTTTTATAAATAACAATTATTACTAAGTAAAGGCTAGCCTAGCAGTTAGAAAGCTTTTTTAATTATTATAAAGTACTTTAGTTTATTATTAAAATGTAAACTTAATTTTTAATATTATATAGTAGTATAGTATAACCTATTACGTTAACATAAGTTACTTACTTTTACTAAGCTTATTAAAGTTGCTTTTTTAAATGCATAACTAAATCTACATATAAGTCTATTATTTCTCTTACTTACATAGCCTAGTTGCAGGCTAGACGTAGTAAATTAGTATTTATATTTTTATAAAAGTAAATTTTATTATAAAAATAATCCTTAAAGTTAGTAAGAAATAGAGTTATACTTGTACTAGAGTTAAATGAATTATTAACGTAAAATTTATTTATTTATAGCTATAAAGTTTAGTTATTTTGCGCGTAGTTAATGTATTAGTATAAGTATACTTTTAGTAACTAATTTACTTATTCTATTTTTCTATTTATCTTTAAGTAGTAGGTTGTAAACAGAATACGCTTAATATTTAACTACTAGCAAATATTCTTCTAGAATAAGGCAATAAAACTAGTGCTATGATTAGATACAGTGCTAATAAGTAAGCTATAATACCTAAACACGTTTATAAAATATTTAAAAGCTTTTACTACAGTATATTTATAATTTAAGTAAAAATATAAATTTTCAGTAAAGTAATCAATACTAATAAAAATATTGCAAAACTCTTTACTATTTATTCCAAAAAAGAAGAGATTTAAAATATATAATTTATAATAAAGTCTAACTACTATTAGTACAGAAGAAGTAGTAGTAGTTACAAATAGCTGTATTTACTATCCTATAGTAACTTTGTTTATTAGTACACACTATAAGCGTTGCAGTATTTTATAATAAACTAACTTATTCTAATCTAGTAGTAACAATTTCATATAAAATAAAAAGTAAATTAAAGTCCTTTATAACCTACAATTCTGTAGTTATAACAAAGACTAAAAATCAAATGCTAAAGTTATATATTTATAGAGATGTAAAGTCTAGTCTTATTAATAAATAAGTAATAGCTTAGTCTTGTTCTTATAAAAGTAATATTAGTAGTACTAAAATAGTATCTATACTTATAAAACTATTTAGATAGCCTAGTATTATAAGTTTTAATAGCTAAAAAAGCTTTTTAGCAATTTTATTATTAGCCTAAGCTATATTTAGTAGCTGTTTTATAGGTTAAAAGTCTTATTCATATGTAAGTAAAGTTAGATTAGCATTACCTTTTAGTAAAAGTAATTCTTTAGAGTTAGCGTTGTTGTTATTGTAAGCAAACGCAGTACTTAGTATATATTATTATTTTAGTGTAATAGCGTCTATATTTTTGCTAGCTAAGGTAAAAGCTTATACAGCTATTGTAATAGTAAGTTCTATACTAAGAGATAATACTTTTAGACTTAAGATAACTGTGTTTAGCGCGTATTAAAAGTTGTTTAGATCTTATAAAGCGTTCTATAGTTTTTAGCTAAAAGTATTAGCTTTACTATTATTAGTTCTAAAGCTATAAATAATTTTAAAGTCAAACTAAGATAAGAAAAGTAACTATTAAGCTTAACGTCTAGGAAGCGTTTTATTTAAAATTAATATTTGTAAGTTTTTGTAGTTAAAAATAATATTAATAAAATACTTAATTCTTATAAGCTTAAGTTCTGATTTTTGAAATGCCTAGAAATCTTTTATAAGTTATGAAATATAAATATTATAGTTATATTTTGCATTAGAGTGCTTTTTAGAAAAAAAAGTAGTTAGCTAAAAAATATTTTGCGTATTAAGTTATTTTAACACACTATTAGTAGCTTTGGCTAAAGCGTTTATAAGAATGTAAATTAGTTGAGTAAGGTTAAAGCATATTAGTATAAAGCTTTTATAAAAAGCAGCTTTAAGTATATTAAAGGCTTTTTAGTATTTATTATCCTACTATAAGTCTTTATAGTTAGTGCGTCTCTTTCTACTAAGCTTTTTATTCAAAAAAACTTTAGCCTTAATACATTTTGTAAAAAAAAAGTAATAAATAAGTAGCCTTTAATAAATTATTAATAAAATCTCATATAGCCTAAGAAAGTAAGAAGTTTTTTGCATATTAAAGTATTTTTTATATGTAAATTATAAAAACTTTAGCTAAGTTTATTTTAACACTCTTATTAGGAATAATTATACTTAAAAACTTAATACTAGTGATATAAAATTTATACTTTTTAAAGTCTACGTAGAGTTCTTCAGCCTTTAGCTAGGCTAAAACTAACTTAACTTACTTAATATATATTTTTTTCTATTTAGAAGAAAACTAGAATATTATCTAGATATACAGTACAGAACTAATTGAAATATTTAGAGAGTATACTATTAATAGCGCGCTAGAAGAAAGCTAAAGCATTATATAATATAAATAGTATAACTTTATATTTATATATACCTTGCTAAGTAGTAAATATAGTAAGCTATTTAAAGCGTAGCTTTATACAAATTTAATAAAACGCGTAAATAATATTAAACTTTAAAGGAATGGTAGCTATATTAAGTTTAGCTAACGTTTTGCAGAAAAGAAAAATTCAATAGCAATTTTGGTTATAGCCTTATTAAAGTTATACAAGTTTATATAAATATAAACACTTTGATTTAGCTTAGCTATAATATAACTAAGTTCTATACTACTAAGTTATACTATTTAATAAATCTATATTCTTCTATTTTATAAACATAAGTTGTAATAGCCTCCTCTTATCAGCCTAAGAATAGTTAGAGACAAAAAATTAAAATTTTTGCGCCTAAAGTTAGTTTAATCTTATAGTTACGTTCTTAATAATCTAGTAATTTAGTCGCTACTTTTTTATTTAATACTAAAATATAATTCGTATATTTTTTATATAGTTCTAGTATAAAAATTTTCTCAAAAGTAACTTTTTTAAGTTTATTTATAAGCTTTGCTAAGTCTTTATTTATCGCTACTTAATAAAACTAAGCAGGTTATTTACTATATATGGTAAAAAAGTAAAAGTTAAATTTCTGTTTTTTTGCATATATGCAAATAACGCAAAAAAAAACTATTTTGATTTTCAACTAGTAGTTTACTAGTAAGTTTAAGTAGAGAGAGAAATACTTTTTTTTTTAACTTTATTTAGAAGAACTTATTTAGTTTAAAAAATATAGCAAAGAAGTATATATTCTTTACTTAAAACGCTTATTCTTATAGGCTCTAGTTTCAAATTCTATCTAGTAGTACTATCTTAGTAGAAGTTAGCAGAAGTTTATACTTTTAAACTTAAATTATTAGTATAGTTATATTTAGAAAGTTTATTCTCTATTTATCTACGCCCTCTATAGACTACCTTTAGAATAGTGTTTTTAAGCTAATAATTCAATTAACAGTACTAATTAAAGAACTTAATTATGCTTTTATAGTAATTAAGATTAGGCTAGTAAAGTTTACGCTACTTAAATTTAAGTAAAAAATCAAATTCTATGTAAGTTTTTACTATATAGGCTATTGTTTATATAATATAAGTATTAATTTTGAAAATAAACTTTATATAGTAAGTTATTAGTTTCATAGTTTTTTTATTATAGCTTTTACAAAAAATTAACTAGACAAGTAAGATTGGTTTAAAATCGTAAATTCTATTTAAGAATGGTAATAATATAAAGTTACTATTTATACTATTATGACTTAGTATTATATAGCTTTAAAGGAACTATTCAGTTGTAACTAATATACATAAAGAACAAAAATTGCATAAAGTTTTTTTTCTATAAAAATAAGTCTTTTTTCTAATCCTAAAATCTTTAAAGCAATATATTAAACTTAAAATTTAAGATACGTATAAAGGAATTCGCTAAGTATTCTTTCTATGCCGATTAATCTTCTTTAAAAAGTAGCCTATCCTTTAAACTTTTTAGTTTTTTAATTTCTTAAAGTTAAAAAACTTTTTAGCCTAGCATTCTTACTTAGGTTTTAAGTTAAGTTTATCTTCTATATATATATATGTAACATTAATTAATAGTTTCTGCCTTAAGAGAAGCTAGCTTCTTAAAATGGTTAAAAGTAATATGTCTAAGTTTTTTATAATATAAATAGTTTAAGTTGTTAAATAAAGGCTTAAGAATTTAAGGCTTTTAAAATAATAATTTACTTTACTTAAATTAGCTTATACTGCAAAGTGTTAATATATTTTTGAACTTAGTATTTGCTAAAAAAGTAATATTTAAACTAATATTAAGTTTATTACAGTTGCGTTAAGCTTATTAAGCTAAATAGCTTTTTAGCTAAGTTACATTGTAGTTATTAATACATAATAAGATATTAAATAAGAGTATTGAGAATACAATTACGTTTTATGAAAAATAATTTAATATAATTAAGCTAGCTGTGTATGAATTAAGAACCTTATACATCAGCATAATGCTACATATAAAGTTTGTAATTTTAAGCTTATTACTAATAAAGTAAAACTTTATTTTAAAGTATACTTAGGCTTTTTAGTTCAACTTTGTATTCTTTAAGATATAAAAGTATACTAGTATATTTTTAGTTGCTTTATCTATAGCGTAAGAATTTAAGTTACTTTAAATTTTAAAAAGAACTATAAAGTATTCTACTTTAATTTTATACCAGTAACTAAAGACAGTATTTCTTTAAAATAAAGTGTCTTTAGTGGCTTTAGAAGTATAGGCAGAGAGACTAAACACGCTAGGCTAGGTACTAAAAATATCTACCTTTAATACGCTAGTAGCTTAAAAGAAATTAAACTAGTTTTTAAAGTACTTTAATACTTTCTTAAAAATTACACAGCGTTATAGTGTTATAATTATGAGTATTTCTAAATAATAGTATTATATTAAGTATACACTTAAATTCCTAGAGCTTATATAAAATAAGAACTATATTATCTTTAACTATAATAAATAAATTATCTTTAGTAGTGAGTTATAAAAGAAAGTATAACTAGTAACTAAAGTTATTTGGGCGTGCTTGCAATTAAAGGTTATTATAATTTAAAATAGTAATAAGCTTATTTATAGTAACTAAGTTTATAAATATAAAGACTATAAGGCATAAATATAAAATTTCTAAGTTACTAGTTTCTTCTGTGTTTATCAGTGCATTGCGTTAAGTTATATATAACTAGTTTCAGATGTCTATAAGTTAATTATCAATAGGTATAAACTGGTTTTCTCATGCTAATTTATTATTTACTATATTACTTTATATGAGTTATTTATTAATAAAGTACTAATGTTAAACCTAAGTATTTTTTTATGCGTTTAGCTTATCTCTTACTATAGTAGATATAGTAAAGTAAAATCTAGCTCCTACACTAGCAAGTTTATTATAAAGATATTTAAAAAAGTCAGTTAGTATTACAGTTATCAGTAGTTTAGCAAAGTAAGTTTTATAAAAAATTTACATATTTATTAATGTGTCTTATTTTATTTACTTGATAAGTTAATGTATATAATCTGTGTTTTAGCGTTTTTAGTGCAGCGGCTAGAGCGCGTTAAGTCCTTTAAGCAGTAATATATTATTTAGTTAAAAAAAGTTAGTAGCGCTTATAACTAGTTTGTCTATATACTTAAAGGTGCTTAGCATAGAGAGAAACGTGTTAAAATTTAGTCTATTTAATATAGCTTAATATTTATTGTTCTTGTCTATAGTAACTACTTAGCAGAGGAGAAGAAAGTCTAAAGTTATATTAAATGCTGTCTTTTTTAGTATTTTTTCAAAAAAGTAGACTATAGTAACTTTATTAGTTTTTGTATTTATGTAATATAGAGGCTAGCTAAAGGGTGTGTTTAGATTAAATTAATTAGTTAGTAGTAGTTTCTCTATATTAATGTTAGAACTAGTATTAGCTAAATAACTAATAATACAAGTAAAGTTTTAGAAAGTAGCTTAAGATATTAAATATATTATTTATTTATTTATCAACTTAGATTAATAGCGTTATACTATACATACTATTAATAGTTAGTCCTAAATAATTTTTTATTATTTAAATTAGCTATATTTAGTTTAGTTCTGTTTAAGGGAAAAAATACTTTTCAGAAAGCATAGTTAGTTTATTTAATTTCAAAGTTAAAAAAAATACTTAATACGCAGAATTTTAAACTACAGATTATGTAGCATAACTCTAAATAGTAACTCAAGTTTTGTTGGAGCTAAGAAGGAGCAATTGTTCGATCACCTAAGTGGAAATGGAGTGTATTGATCAACTAAGTGCCACAACAAAAAGTGTTCAAATAACTGCTCAAGAGACATAAGATGATCTGGCCTGTTTATATAGACGCTAGCGGGGCCGTCACGTGAGCAGCTTACCAGGATCACCTAATCAAAAAGGTGATCCGCGTGTCAATACTCCAACAAGTTTCTAGTTTTTATAATATACTATTTTACTAATTTGTTAATTCTATACTTAATCTATACATAAAGACTTTATAGTAAGTAATAATCTTTACCTTTATAGCGTACTTTTTTTAGCATTCCTATTACTATAATATAATTTCTTTTTACTACTAGATGTATACGCAGAAAATGTTTAAAATAGTAATAAAAAACGTGCTTTAAATAGTATAAAGCCTATTTTAAATAAAAATATTTTTAAGAGTAAGTAAATATAGTAATAGCTATAGTACTCTAGGCTGTTAAGTAGCAAAGGCTGTTCTATAGCTAGCTATTTACTATATAGATAAGGTCTCAATCTTACCTACGCTAGTAGTAAGAGTTATTTAGAAAAATTAGTAATTTAGCAATTTTAGTAGTAACTTACTATCTAAAGGCGCTAGAATTAGCTAAAAGCTAGCTACTAAAGCTGCAATTCTATATCACAACTAAAAATAAGTAAAGAGTACTTATTATTGTCTAGGCTAGAAGCCTATAGCAAGCTTTTTGCTTATAAGTCTACTATTATATAAGGCAGACTTTACGCATAGAAAAAAAGCTAGTTAAAAAATAGCTTATATTAAGAGTAAAAAATAGCAGATATAGACCTAAAATAGGCTAAGTGTACAAGCAGCTATATGGTAGAGAAGAGGGGCTAGTGCTAGCGTAGTAGGCGCCAAGTCTAGTGCCACGCCTACCTAGTACTAGTGCTTGCCAAGTAGTAAGGCAGGCCTCTATTTCTAGCTACATACTTCAAAGCTAGCTATAAGGTATGTAGTAGTAAGTAGATAGAGCCTATGTCCTTACAACTAGGATGCCTTTAAAATTAAAATAAAAGAAATCTTCTTACTATTTAAAGAATCTGTAGTTGCTAAGTAAAAAGTCTAAAATCTATAACAAACCTAATCTACTACTAACTACAAAACAGAATTTGAATAGTATTAAAAAATTATTAATTAGAACAATAATCATTTAATATAGATATACTACTAAAGTCCTAAGCTAACTATATAAAAAAAATTATGAAAAGTAAATCTAGCCTTAAAACGCTTAATAAACGTATACCTAAAGCTATTTAAGTTAACAATAAACTTTATAAGCTGATACTAAAAGAATAACTATTTAGTTAAAGAACTTGCGTACTAGTAATTATAAATAATTAACCTTATTATTAACTTTAACGTTTACACCCTGGTAAGGGACGTTAGTAAACTTGTATACTTAGGATCCTAGAAGCCTATGCAACTAAAAGCTACAAGACTATATATCTGGACAGCATTAATAAAAGACTTAGTAAGCTAAAGTTTTAGCATAATAAGAGTAAAAAGAAGATTACTTACTATGTACAAAGCAAAAAATGTTACATTAAAAAAAACTAATAAAGCTAACGTAAGATAATTTAATAGTTGAATATAATTTACTTTACAGTACCTAGTAATAATCGAAAAAAGAAACAAAATATCATTACTAAACTTACTATTACAGTCTAAGGACAGGACTAACTAAACATTAATAGTCTAGATAACCTTTTTATTATTATACTAGAGGAAGCCCTGGACAGCTACAATTTAAAATACCACTTAATAAAGAAATAAAAGTAATCTTAGCTAATTAAACTAAGCATAGAAAGATAACTAGGTTCTAAGATACTTACTAGCCCTCTACACCAATTACATAAGAAGAACTAATAGCTTATAATAAAGAAACCTTACTACTAGCTATACAAAAGTACTATACCATGCTAGATAAGTAAAATACTAATATATAAGTATTGCGATTCTTGAAAATATAATGCTTAAACAACCTAGCTAAAAAAATTACTGTTCTACTAAGCTAGCTTAAATAACTTAAGAGCATCTTTACAAAACTTTGTAAAAAGATATTAATAAAATACTGCTAGTATGCTAATTTACTAAAAGAACTATTAAAAATAATCACTTTAGCAGCAACTATTAATAAAGCCTTATATAATGGTTTAATATAAAACAAACTTAAAAAACTAAAGTATTTTAAAATAAACTTATACACTAACTGTTATACGCAAAAAAGAAAGAATTTATAGAAAACTTTATGTAACACACTAAAAGCGCAGGACTTAAAGTAATAGCCGGGCTAAAAATATATCCTATTAGATAGATCTATGTAACTTAGAACACGCAAACTACTTATAAACCATAAGTTCATATAATAGCTTTGCTATTTACTATTTAAATCAATAATGAGCAGATTAGTTTCTTAAAAAAGTAAAGAAAATGCCTGAATATAAGTATCTATAGTATAATTATCTAAATAACTAATACGCAATATATTTATAAAATAAACAACATAGCTTATACTTTTGTAAATATAATAATTTAGAAGAAACTCTGCAAAAATACATAACGAAGCAAAAAAATTATGAAAATAGAACTTTATAGAAATACAACCAGCCTTTATAGCACACGTGATTTAATATTAAATATAAACTATATATAGTTATTCAAAAGTTTTACAAATTTGGAATATGATTTTTTTTAAAATAAACGCCCTAAACATCTAGGACTACTAGAGCAATTAACGTAATACACTTTTTAAGCCTCTTAAAGCCTATAGTAAAGCTTAATAAATACTAAATAATGGTATTAGTAGATTTTTGCGCACAAGCTAACTATGTTTCTACTTCAGTAGTGTTAGTAGCAGGCCTACAACTACTAAAGAAATAAGAACTTTACTTACTATATTTATTTTTAAGGTGTCAAAGGTGGTGTAAATTAGAGTTAAAAAAATTTGCTAAAAGTACTAAAAAACAACACTAATTAAAACGTGTTTAACAGCAATTGCTAGCCTATAGCTAGTAACAAGATTGTAATAAAGATAGAAAAGAAAAGTAAGAACACATACGTTACTGCAGTAAAAGCCTGTAATACTTTTTTATAAAAGCTCTCTGCCTGCTGCTTTTTACCTTTAGAATTTTTTATACTATATAGTACTACATACAGACAACTTGCATATGAATAATATAATACTTAGACTACTTTTTTATTTTTTTAATACAAAAACTAATAGCTTATATTAAGTAAAGTTAGACTTTACTAAGTTACTATACTAAAAGCTATAGTAGTAGATTATAAAGCTAGTGTTTACTGTTGTTAAGCAGCTACCTTTATTAGTTAAAAAGAAGCTAGTAGCAATATTTCATATAGTAGTTAAGTTAGTATAAAAGTTAGAATATAACTATAGTTAAGACATTTTTAATATATCTAGTGTTATAAATATTAAAGTTACAATAAGCACTATAAAAAGCTAGTTTAGCTAGTACACTATATACACTGCGTATATTAATAGTCTAGGTATAGTAAAAGTATATTACTTTAGCAATCTTCTTTTGCGTAAATACAACTTTAGTAAAAAAACTTAAAAGTAGCTTTATAAGAAGCAAAGGCGTGTTAAAATAGCTATTAAGTAGCTAAGATAAACTAATAAGTAGAAAGATTTTATAAGTTACCTTTAAAAATAGAAGAGCTATGCATAAATAGTAATGCTGTTATTATTTATTTATATTTAAGAATAAGCACTAAACGCTACAACTGCAACACTGCTAGGATAGCAATAGGACAACAGAAGTTGCAGTTAGTAGTAAATAGTTAGCAGTAAATAGTTATTAGTTAACAGGGTTAGTTAAAGAGATATTGCGTATCTTTGTTTCTATTTAAACATGCGATACACTAATTGCGTGCTAGTAATGCTAAACAAGGGGGCATAAGCCTAAATTGTTAGCAATAAATCTTTTTTTACTAAAAAGGTGTCTACAAAATGTGTAGTTACATCAAAAGGTTGTCTTAAAAGGCCGAAGCCATTACTTACTATATATAGCTAATAGTTAGCTTATACTAGGTAAGATAACTATTGCTTATAAAGTTACTAGTGACTTTAGCCTTTTAAGACAACCTTTAAATGTGACTATACATTTTGTAGACATCTTTTTAGTAAAAAAAGATTTATTGCTAACAATAGGTATCTGGGGTCACGCCCCTGTATTCAGCATTACCAGCACGCAATTAGTGTGTCGCTTTAGTATATCTAGACAAAAACAAAGAAAAGCAAGACAAAGACGCAAATTGCCTTCTAACTTAACGCGCTCTATTCTTTCTATTCTTATTACTTTACTACTAGGCGCTTCTAGATAAAGTAAAGCAGTAATACTATTATTGCCTTACTTAATAACCTATAAACGTGACAGTAAAAAGCCTACTCTTCTTTTCCTGCCTTTTTCTTCTTTATTGCCAATTTAACGTCTTATAATAGCTGTTTAAGCTAAGTTCTAGTCTCTATACTTAGCCCTTATACAACAAACAAGAAAAAAAAATACTAAAGCAATAGATTTTAAATACTGTGCTAGTATTAGCAAGTACCTTAAGAATCGTGTATTCTTTTTATAATTAGCTAAATTAAGGCTTAACAATTTTTTTGTATATAGAAATATTACAGATAAAAGACTTATTTAAGATTTTTATAAATTTAGGAGTCTAGCTAAGTAGTTAAGTTTTAAAGCACTAGATAGATTCAGGAGTTAACATAAGCAGTTTAAGTTAGACTAGATTAAGTGCTAAGTAGACAGTAGCAAAGAATGCTTTTTTTAAAAAAAAAAAAAAAGCCTAGAATAAGAAGATACTCGCCGCAGAGGTTACACGTTATTGTAGTATATTATATGCGAATTATAAATATGCAGTGCTGTTTAAAAAGTAAAAAGCAGTAAGTAAAATACAGCAGCTTTATAAAGTATTATAGGCTCCCGCTACAGTACGTACGTGTCTTTTCCCTCCTCTATTATATTATGTTACAATCCTATTGCAATTTTACTGTAATCCTATTACTAGCTATAGGCTTGTAATCGCTGTTAGACACGTTTTAACTAGTGTCGTTTTTTAGTACCTTAGCAAATTTTTTTAACCGTAATAATTGCTTAGTAGTCTAAGCTTTCCTCCTAGGACTTATCTACTAACTATTTAAATCTCATTAACTACACATAATCTTTTTTTTAACTTTTACAATTAATTAGTAGAAGGTAGCTGCTTTTCACTTTTTTAGAACCCTATCTTGACTACAACAACAACTACTACCTTTAACACCTTAAAAAATAAATAAAGTTACTCGAGTAACGCTCTACATCTAAAAATACTAAGAAGAAATAAACTTGGACATTTTTAGACTAGCTACTTATAATTGTTGCGAATCGACCTCCGGGCTCATAACCTGTTGGGTATAGTTGCTTGTTCTACTATCAACTTAGAGGTAGAGGTCTCTGCCTTCTACTTGTTTGTAGTAGACTTAGAGGCAGCCTAATCTAGAAGATTGAGGAGCAGGTGCGGAAGTAGAACAATAAGAATACAAGAATAAAATAGAGACTAGAGGAAGAGAGTAATTAAGTCTTGTTATTGTATTGTACAACTGCTAATTAAATATTGTAATTCTCTTAACTCTTTCTTCGTTTCTAACTATAAGCTAAACTACAGTCTATATATACCTATTACTTGCATTCTAGAAAGTTCTGTACTTACGCAATAGCTTGCGTAGTAGATAATGCAATATCTTGCAATCTTATATAATCTTACGTAATAGATTGCGTAGTTGCTGTAGATTAATTAATAACAATAATAAGTAGTACTAGTAGCGTAATAGCTTCTAGTAATCTATTAATTGTAGGTTAATTGTAGATTCTAGATGTAATTTTGAGCACCTAGATCCTGTAGAGAAACAGCTAAGTAGCTTAATTTCTAACACGCCCCTTTAAGCTAGGAAGCTGTTTTGCTAGTAATTTAAAATATATTAACTAGATTTGCACCTAGTAAAAAATCTCTAATTATAATTTAGAGTAGAAATATAGATTCTAAAATAAATTTTCTGCTAACAGCAAATAAGAGCAGAAATAAAAATTCTAAAATAGATCTTCTACTACTATTATAATTACCCCCCTAATCTACATTGCTAGCGCCTTCTATATTACTTCTAGGCTTTGTTGCAGATTGCTTTTTTGCAGAATTAATCTGCTAGTATAGTGCTATTTTATTAAGCTTATTTTCTAGCTTATTGTTAGCTAGTTGTCTCTGTTCTTTTTAAGATTTAGAAATATTACTTAAGTCTTTAATTTTAAGGTCTAAAATAACGTATTTTAAAGCAAGTTACTACTTTAAGTAACTTGCTAATGCAAAATCTCTGCTAAATTTTAAAATAATAAGAGTCTATTTCTTAACAATTACTTAGTAGAAATTTTTAAAAATCTAATAAAGTTACTACATCTATATAAAAAGTAAGCTATAGAAGTTTTAAGAAGTTTTATTAAGTATTTGTAAAGATAAACTACTTATACTCTTATAAAACTATAAAACTAAGTATATTTCTTTTATTTTAAAAACTAGAATCTAAAAATCTTAGTAATTTAATATTTATATAAATGCAGCAAGTGTGTTAAGTTTTTAGAAAATTCTAAATAATAGTTACTAAAAAATTAGACTTTTATGATTTTAAAATTTTATAGAAATTTTACGTTAGTAACTTACTTAAAGTAGTAACTTACTTGTAAAACACGTTATTTTAAAGATTTTCAAATAACTTAGTTATTTTCTCTTTATTTTCTCTTATTATAAGCAAATTATTAATATAAGTTGCTGCTATAATCTCTTAGCCTTATAGTCTAGCTAGCACCTTCTATAATTGTTTATTAACTTTGCTAGTTAGCTTATTTTTAAAGCAATTTTTGTTGCTAATAGCTTTACTAGTCTTAATATTTAATATAATGCTATAAGTATTATTACTAAGCTTATTTAAGCTTATTTTACTAATATAGCCTAAACGTCTATGTTAAAGAGTCTTTAAATCTTTTTAATTTCTTTTATTTTCTTAATATTTTTAATCTTCTTAATTTCTTTATTTTTTTTAATTTTTTTAATTTTTTAAATTATTCTCTTTAATTAACTAATTTCTTCTAAAGTATTAATTTCTATATAGTATTAAAAATTATTAACTATAGTAAATACTGTAATTTTTCTAGTATATTGCCTTTTAGCTAGTATTTTACTAGATTAAATAACTAGGCTATTAGCCTTAGTAAATTAAAACTTAGCTACTTTCTAAATTAATTATTATAAACTAAGTATATTTACTTTTAAGTCCAGTACTAAAAGTATATTTTTTAGCACAACTGTTGTATTTGTGCTAGTAAAAGTTATTAGTACGTCTCTTTTTGCTATTACTAGTAGTGTAGCTTTATTTCTTTATTTAATATAGGTTTTGCTTATACTATAAAGGTTTTAAAATAAATTTTTATTGTAGCATATATACGCGCTTGCTCTACTATTTAGTACCTACTTGATAGTTTATGTAGATCTAGTAGTATTAATATTAGCAATCTTCTAATATACTAATACTATAGTTAAAAGAGCTTGTTTAGAACTATCTAGTATATTAAATATCTAATTTACTTAATTTTTTTAATTTTATTTAATTAGTTAAAGCTTTGCTAGAATCTTTTATCTAGTATTTTTTTTTAGGTGTCCTAGTTTTCTATAGTAATTATAAAGTATTTTTTAACCTTTTTTGTTATTTAATTTTTGTATTAATAAAGATATTTTAATATCTTAAGACTAAGAAGCTTAAAGAGCTAATAAGCTATAATTATTACTTATTTATTAATATAGCCTTTCTAATTTATATATATTAGGCCTATAGTAATAAATCCTATATCTATTAGGCCTATAGCTCTTTTTAGAGCTATTCTTTAAGGCTTCTAAACGTTTAGACTTATCTTATACTTAGCTACACATTAATTCTAAATTAATTGTTTTATTTATTTTAAAGTTTTAAGTAATTATAGTAACTAAGTATTAAATTCTAAACTTAAATTGTTAAGTATTAGAGCTGCAACAAATTTAGTAGGCAATTTAACATTTCTAGTCTTTAAGCTTAAGACTAGCCTATTAACTTTCTATAGATTAATTTCTATATTATTCTAATATTAATATAGTATAGTATTAATAAGATCTTTACACATTAGAAAGTTTAAACTAAATCCTTTTTAGGAATGTAATTTCTTTAGGTTATTCTAAAGAAAATAAAAAATAATAATATTTTTTAACTATAATAAAGGTCTATCTTTAAGGCTAAAACATAATATTAGTAAAGCTTTTACCTTTTAGTTTTTAAGCGTCTAATAGTTATTTAAATAGTTCTATCTAGTTAATTTACTAAAATTTATTATTATAATATCCTTGCAATTTTATTATACAAGAATTAATAAAATCCTAAGTACTTATATATTATAGTTAGAGCTGCCTTTAAGCTTAGGCACTATAAAAATACTATTATTAGCTATTTTAATTTACTAGCCTAAGCCTAGAATAATTAGTTAAATAGATAATTATTTAATGCTTAGTACAGCTATAGTTACTATTTTACTATAAAGAACTTTAGCTGCTAATTAAATTAATCTTTTGTTACTAGTGTATAAAAGTTTCTTAGCTTATAGCTTTAGCTTACTTTTAACCTAAAAAAAACTTTTTATAGCTAAATTTTCTTTACTACAAATTAATTGTTTGTTTAGTTAGATTCTTTAACTAGCGTTAGTAAGTTGTTATATTATAACTTTAGCTCTTACTATAAAACTAGCCTTAAGTAGTAATAGTTTTTACGTGTGCTTGCAATTCTAGGCAAATAGAAATTTCTTAAATCTTTTTGTTCTATTGCGTAATCTTTTATTAATTCTCTAGGCTTAGGATTTTTTATACATTTTCTAGGCTAAGGATTTTTTATAGATTCTCTAGGCTTATAATTTATTATAAATTAACCTTTAGGCTTATAATTTGTTACAAATTTAAGCTTTACGTATAGTTGCTTATTCTACTATTAACTTAGAGGTAGAGGTCTCTGCATTCTACTTGTTTGTAGTAGACTTAGAGGCAGCCTAATCTAGGAGATTAAAGAGCAGGTGCAGAAGTAGAACAATAAGAATACAAGAATAAAATAGAGACTAGGGGAAGAGAGTAATTAAGTCTTGTTATTGTATTATACAACTGCTAATTAAATATTGTAATTCTTTTAACTTTCTCTTTGTTTCTAACTACAAGCTAAACTACAGTTTATATATACTTCACGTAATAGATTGCGTAGTTGCTGTAGATCAATTGATAACAACGATAAGTGGTACTAGTAGCGTAATAGCTTCTAGTAATCCATTAATCGTAGGTTGATTGTAGATTCTAGGTGTAATTTTTAGCACCTAGATCCTGTAGAGAAACATCTAAGTAGTTTAATCTCTAACAATAATATTATCTTAGTACTACTTTAGTTATAAAAATAGAACCTACAAATAAACTCAAATTAAAAATATTTTTATATAAGTGCTATAAAACTAATATATCTATAAGCTGGCCTACGCACTAAACAACTATAATAGTAAATCAAAAAAATTAATAACATTACTCAAAGTCAGCAAACATTTACTGGAAATAGCCTTATAATATAAAATTCTACTTAATAAATACTAGTAAAGTACTTATAAATTCTAAAGTTAAAGTAATAAAAAAGCACGAAACTGTAGCTATTATAAATAAATATAAAGAATTTTAGCCCTTTTTAATAAAAGTACTAAATAGTAAAGTCTTACTAAGACAGTAACTTTAAATCTATAAAATAGTCCTAAAAAAATAGACTTTACTTTTTAAGCTAATTTATCAATTATTGTAAATACAACTTAAGGAACTAAGAACCAAGCTAAATAAAAATTAAAAAATATATATATATTAGACCTTTATCATTACTAGTAAGATTCCTAACACTTTTAACACTAAAAGAGAATAGGCTACTAAATATATGCGTGAAGTATTACAAACTAAATAACATTATAGTAAAAAAGTAATACTTACTAATGAATAATATAAAGCTTCAAAACTCTCTTATTTTTTACTAAACTCTTTATAGTATTAAACTTTTAGAATAAATACTACTTTCTTATGATTAAGAATGATAAAAAATAAAAGACTGCGTTGTAAATAAGGTATAAATACTATAAATATACTATTATACTATATAGCCTTATAAACGCTCTAGTCATATTTTAAAAACTTGTTTATAATGTATTCAAAATAGTCTTTGATATTTTTATTATAGTATACTTCAATAATATTTTTGATTATCTTAAGAACTTAAAAGATTAGATTAAATATATTTACACAGTACTAAGGCGCCTGAACTAGTCTAACTTCTAACTTAAACTGAAGAAGTACAAATTTTATAAAGATAAAGGTACCTTCTGAAGTTATTTAGTAAAAGTACAAAAAGTATGATTAAGTGAAAAAAAATTCAATACTCAAGAGATAGCTATAACTAATAATAATTAAAAGAATATACTTTCTTGAAGATTTCTAAACTTTAGCTAATAGATATTAAGAACTACTTTACCATTGCTATCTTATAAAGAAAAGTTATAAAGAAGAAAGCACTCTTTAAGTAAAGTAAAAAAGTAAAAAACACTTTCTAGATGCTTAAGAAAGTAAGTATAGAATTTACTATATTTTAAAATATTCTAAATAAAATAACTACTACACTTTAAGACTAACGTATTATATCTAGCGCTAGAAAAATGTGCTAGTTAGATACATGAAAGTAAATAGCACCTAAGTACTTACTATTTACAAAAATTCTCCAGACTAGAAGAATAATATAGCGTCTATAATAAGAAGTTATTAGCTATTATTATATACTTATAGCATTAAAAAGTATATTCAGGAAGCTACTTAGAACTTATGATATTA
Organism: Alternaria gansuensis; assembly: GCA_009289805.1. NCBI lineage: Eukaryota > Fungi > Ascomycota > Dothideomycetes > Pleosporales > Pleosporaceae > Alternaria > Alternaria gansuensis. The sequence continues at coordinate 11,219 of WBOK01000396.1, read as the reverse complement.
ATAAATAATAAGAAGTTAGTTAAACTTACAACAACTAAAGTGATTTACTAATAATAAATAAAATAGTTAGAAATGCTAAGATAATATAAGTTTAAAATCGTGTACACACTAAGAAAAAATAATAATAAAGTAGAAGTTCTTAGCTAACAACACAATATTGCTTAAACTAAGAGAATTATTAATACTGTAATACTTAGAATTAATAACAACAATTTATTAGAACGAGCTTAGATGCTAAACTTACTTATAAAAGTTACTAGCAAAATACTAGAAGAATTACAAGAAGCAATTATTTCTCATATAAGGCCTGGGCAACCTTGACGATATATACTATCCTGCACAACGATCAGTAGTTCACTGATCATATCTACCCTTTTGTGGTTGTTTTGGCGTAGTGGTGCAGGGCTGCGTTCTGACATTATCAAACAATACTAAAATAAATTATTATATAGCTACTTAAGTATTACAAAAATAGTAGAACTTATTAAGTAAATTAACAAGTTTTTTAGATCAAAAGATAAAATTACTGATTTTATAACTACAGAGGGGTGACAAAAATAAAAAGACGTTAACGAATTTATAGTTCTGAAATCTTTATATTTCAACAGCCAGAAGGACTATACTGAAAAAAGTTAATGATTTAGAAAGCCAAGATCTTCCTCTTTAAGTAAGGCGACTTAGTAAGCTGCTCAGTTAGTACGATTGACCTCAACTCTCACAGTGAAAATAAAAATAAAAAAACTTAAGATTAATAAAGAAAACAACTTTTTTTTAAAGGTGTAAGGATCGCTATATATTACATATATTTTAAATGATACTAGCTTATCTCTTTTGTGTGTTAGTTTGAACGCAATTGTAAAATAAACTATAAGGTAATAGTACAGAGCTTGTTTAAAAGGTGTTTTTAAAATAAATAACTAAAACAGCTTACTAATTCTTAGTGTACCAGCCTTTAACTTGTTTAACTTCAAAATAACGCCTTAGTAAAGATAAAATACAATTATCAATCGCCTTTCAAGGTAATTAATCCTATTCCTCCCTTATAGCAGCCTTAAAGGCTGCTATACTTTTTTTATTATCTTTTATACCTAAAGAAGTAATAGGCCTTTTAGCTAAAGCGTCTCTTGGCAAAGCCTACACGTTTTCTACAGGATTTAGATTAAGATTATAGGCAGGATGCTTAAGAAGCAATATCCTATTCCTAGAAAATTAGGATAAAACTTCTAGAGTTTTGTAAATCTTAGCGTTATCCTGCTAAAACTTCCAACCTATATAGAGGTTAGTAAGTCCTTTAATTATATAGACAAAGATTGCAACTTTAGAATTTTAATATAAAGTAATAAGCTTATAAGTAGGGAAAAACAGTATATATAACTTATCTTTTTTTATTGCAAGTTTTACTATAGGGATTAAGATCTTTTTAATATAGTCTAAATTCCTAAAAAGAGTCGTAACTTAAAGGCTTTTCATTACTACTAGTTTTAATCTACCACCTATCCAAATCGCTCCTCAAACTTAGAAGGAAATATCTTAACCTATAACTAAGTCAGTAAACTTGCTAAAAATAAAATAAAAAAATAGAAAAGTAGTAGATCTATTAAAGTCTTTTTTTAGTTAATTGGCCTTTTTTAAACTTACTTGTATTAGTAGTAGGAACTATTTTTCTTCCAACCCTATCTTTTTGACGTGATTAATAGTATTCTGTCCTAGCACTCTGCCCTTGCTTGATAGCAGACTTGTCTAAGCATATTACTTTATTAAATTTTATATTTTCAAGGTTTTTAAGTGTTTGCTTAGCGTAAATATAACAATTATGACCTTTTTAGCGTGTAAAGACGTCTTTTTTAAAGAAACATTAATAGAATAGTTCTTTTTTCTAAGAAAGCGTTGTAAGCTTCTAATAGAAAGATCTAGACTATTTTCTTTAAACAGACGTTACTTTGTCTTTTTAGGGCTTCTAGTAAGGTCTCTATTAAGTACCCTTTTTGCTTTACAGAGGGGTGACAAAATAAAAAAGATGTCCAAAAAGCTGTTACTTTTAACGCTCAATATTTCTATACCTAGAGACGCTATACCTAAAAGAGTTAGTCATTTGGGGAGCCAAGAACTTCCTCTTTAAGATAGGTGGCTTAGTAAGCTGCTTAGTCAGCACGATTGCGCCGGCAATCTCGCCTAAAACATAAGGAAAAAAATGTAAAAGAAAATCTTAGTATAACTTCGTTTTAAACGTGTAAAAATCTTTACTTAAGTATTATATTTATTAAGCTTACGTAAGCATAATGTAAAAAAAATTTCAAGGTGTATATCATATTTACTTAGAGTCTAGCTAAAGGGTAGAAAAATAAGTGTTACTTATATAAGCGCTAATTACGTAATAGCTTAATAATTTTAGAGTATATGAGCTAGTTTTAATGATTTTAACTTAATCTCTTTATAGCATGGTTCTTATAGCCTATTGTTACTGTTATTCTAATAACTAAGCTTATTCTTTTCATAAATAAATTAAGCCTGATTTCTATTATAGTAATAAGCGAAAAATGCTAAGAAGAAGTGTAACTAATGCTTTTTATAAAATAAAATAAAAAGAGAAGTTTCTTGTTTACTTTAACGCCTAAATTAAGCTGTCTTACAAAGATATTTAAAAAGGATAAAAAAATACTTAAGAAAATCTCTTTATAAATATCTACAAAATAAAGTTAATAGCTTATAGAATAAAATAATATATGATTCTGTATAGAAAACTTACTATACTGCTTAGATAAAAGCATCTTTTATATTTACATCTATAAGTGAAAGTTGCGTTTAAACTCTAAGAAAAGGGTATACTTATTATTAATATGCTAAAGAAGTATTTCTAAAACTAAAAAATATAGACTTAAAATACGTTTCATCTTGATGTAAGTTTAATAGTCAGTATTGTAATATACAAAAAACAACTTAGTTCTTAACATAATAATTAGCTAATAGTACAAGTAAGTAAATCTTTAAAAAAGTATTGTATAATTATAGCTTATTTTAACTAAAGTAATTTTTAGCTACTGTAGAATTATTTTTCAAGTGCACTAAATATTAGTAAGGTATTTTAATTTGAGATTAGGAAAACACGAATTAATAAGATTTTTTTAATCATTCAATAGTTTTACTTGCAATTATCTTAGAACTAAAATAATAGAGAGAAAAACTAGTGTTATATAATATACATATTTTATAGCAGTTTTTACACGTTTAAAAGATAGTTATACTAAAATTTACGTTTATATTTTTTTCCTTATATTTTGGGCGAGATTGCAGGCGCACTTGCGCTGACTAAGCAGCTTACTAAGCCGCCTATCTTAAAGAGGAAGTTCTTGGCTCTCCAAATCACAAACTCTTTTAGGTATAGCGCCTCTAGGTATAGAAATATTGAGCGTTAAGGGTAACAGCTTTTTGGACATCTTTTTTATTTTGTCACCCCTCTGTATAACTAGGCTAAGAATTAAACTTGATACACACACTTGCAAAGAATATAACCTACTATAGTATTACTACTATACTACTATTTAGCAACACTAAAGTAGTAAGAATAAACTAAGACAACGTACCTTATAAACTACTACTAGCTTTTAGCACAACACCTTTAACACCTAGCAAAGTAACTACATTCTTTATACTACCTAGGGTAGACTAAATTATTAGTTAATGCGTAATACTATTAAAAGCTGTAAAATAATTTAAAAGCTCTACATTTATATCTTTACTCTCTACTTCTAGTTTAGACGCAAAGCAAAGCGCTTTTTTTATATATACTTATTAGCCTACACTAGTATTATCTTATTACGCAATAGACGCGGAATTACCTTAAATAATAAACTTTTATCTGTATTCACGGTTTCTTAGCACATTTTACAGGATTTATCTAGAGAGGCCTAATACATATTTACATATACCTAGCCTAAATGCGTGCACTCTACACATTTTAAAGAGAAATTTAGCATAATATAACAAAGCTAGTTCTTAACAAAACACTTCTGGCAAGTAAAGTCAAAAATTAAATTAATATTAAAAATTTCTTAGGTAAGACATATTTAGCGGTTATAAGAACTAAATAACATAGTAAACTTTAAAGCTTATAATAATATGCAGAGCAATTCTGCTTATAAGTTAAATATACTATTATAATTTTGTAATTTAAAGTTAAATTTGAAGGAGAAGAAGAATAGTATTATAACTTAGCTACAAACCTAAGTCTTACAGAGAAACTACTACAACTAACAAACTAAGAACTAGATAGCTACTTACTAGGCTACTGCAGTAGAAAGTCACGTAACTAATTACTACGCTAAGGACTATTACTAGGAGCGTTCACGACTATTAGCAACTATCGCTAGGAGTATTTACAACTATTAGTAACTATTACTAGGAGCGTTTACAACTATTAGTAACTATTTCTAGGAGCGTTTATTACTATTAGCAACTATTGCCTAGTATATAGTATTAGGTAATAAGCCCTTATAGCTTATTGTGTTTAACTTAAATATTAATCTAAATTACTACTTGCTTCTTAAACCCCCCTGTGTTATTATATTAATCTCTTAATTATGCTAACACACCCTGTACTATTGCATTAATCTACTAATCGTGCTATTACAACCAACCTCGTCTATCGTCGCCCACTCATTCCCTGAGAACCAACCCTAGATTATCTAAGGACGATCTTCACATTTAGCATGTAAAATTAAAATATTTCAAACTTAAAGCACTTTAAGCTTTCGTAAAAGATACTCAAAATGTTAATATAAAAAAAATAAAACGTGCTAAGTGTAAGCATTACGCAATAATATACGCAAAGTAAGTTATCTTAAAATAACTAAAAGAAAGCACTGCAACTATACTGAAGAATCTTGTAAAATCTGTTTAATATGCCTATTAGGCGAAACAAAAAGCTCGAAATTATAGTACTTAAAAATAATCATTACAAAAAGATTTATCAATATACTTTGTAAGCAAAAACATGTATTAAAATAGTAAAAACATTAAAAAACCTTAATAACTTTTTTAAAGTACGCTTTAAGCTTAATAGATGCGTAATTTTATAAAATAATCAAGTTGCAACGCTTTTTTAGAAAGAAAAGTTAAGATATAAAATATAAAAAATAGAGTAAAGCATTACTATCAAAAGCACACTAGTATATACGCATAAACTAAATAGTAGTATAAAAAGAGTAGGCTAAGAACTTATTATTAAAGTAATCAAAATAAAAATTAGAGTAAACTTACTAACAAAGCTCTAGCTAAAAATCATTAATGTAGTAGCCTAGCTCTACAATATAAGTCAATTACGAACTTATAAATTTTAAGCTCTAAATATATTTCTTATTAAATGGACAACAAAAATTGGAAAAAAGTGAAAGTAAATATAGCTAACCTACGCCTTAATTGAAACATAGTATACGCGTGTAGCTATAAAGTATTCTTTTTAAATAAAGAAAGAGCAGCTAGCAGAGATTATAAAAGATCTAAGATAGATCCTAAGAGCTATATCGAATATTTAGTAGGATATAGAATATTTAACATTTATAGAATATAGATCTTAGTGCTTAATTAAGTTATTACAACTTATAATGTTACATTTAACAAAATGCTTTTTTATAAAAGCAAAGATACTCATGCTTAAAAGTATATGATAGATAAGCTTACTATAATAAAAAAGCTTACTATAAATGTAAACTTATTATACAAAAGTAAGCTGTGTGATATAAAAGAAGTTTTTAAACAATTTTAAAAGTAACTTTAACCCGTGGCAAGTAAGGTACAAAGAACTAGAGCAAGTAAAAGATTTATCTAAGAGATAAGAGATAAGAAGTAATAAGCTCTTATAAACCAGACTAGCTAGTCTACTCTAAAAAAAGCAGATAATTAATCTCTTATATAAGTAGAAAGTATAGCTAGCAATCTACTAGAAATCTATGTGAGCTTTTATAAGCAAATAAGACCTTTTACTTTAAAGTAGACACTAGAGCCTAGAGCGTACTAGCAACGCGCTAGTCTAGAATACATAGACAGCGCCTGGGATGTGCACCGAACTAGAGAAGAGTACCTGCCTGTATTTTTAGATAAAAAGCATACTATTAAAAAAAGCTCTTATTAAAGTAAGTAATACTTAGCTTATTAAATAAGAGTACAAAGCACTCTAAATGCTTTTACTTATTTTTTACCCGCGCCTTCTACAGTAGGAAATAAGAAAAAAAAAGTAGCAGCTCTAGAACTTTAAAAAGTAAGAAGAGATTATAAGCTACTAACCTACTTAAGTACTAAATTAAACAAAAAGAGAGTAGTAACAAGGTTAGAAGCTTAAGAGTATATATACTTTATAAAATGAGCATAGCTTTAGAAAGTAATAACTTACTAAGCGCTTTGCTTTAAACAATATACAGAGCAGAAGATGATAGAAGAGAGTATGTAATGGTATATGCTATAATTACTACTACTATCTTAAGTAGAAACTTTAAACTCTAACTAATTGCTAAAAGATTTATAATAACTTACTAATACTTTTAAAAAAAGAAAGAAATCTTTATACTTACTTTTATGGAAAGCTCTTCTTTTAAATAGCTTGAAAAGAGATTAATACACTACTAAGAAAGAGCACTTAGAAAGAGGGAGAGCGTTTTATAATAAAAACGGATGTACTTTTATTTAAATAAGTCTTTCTTTATAAGCTTAATTACGATGGCAATTTTTTTATATGTAAAGTTTAAATTATTATACAAGAAAACTTATAAGGGCTTGATATAATTTAATTAATATATATAGTAACACTTACAGCGTGTTCTTTTAAGACTACTATAGTAATAGCAGCAGAATTTGACTTAAAGATTGGATAATATAATTTTATAAAAGCTTTTTTCTATGCTTATAGAGAGCACTTACTAGAGGTTGTATATAAAATTCTAAATAGATACAAGAAAGTAGGTAGATGTGTAAGGATAAAGAAAGTACTTTATTGTTTAAAAAATTTACTATTATTATGATATAAAAAACTATTACAACTTTATCAAGAACGTAGGCTTTATTGCTTTAAAAGAAGAGCCTTATCTTTTTTTAATAAGTAAAGAAAGATCTTAGTACTCTTTTATGTTAATAATATACTCTTAATATATATAAAAATAATACTAAAAAAAGGGCAATACGTAATAAGTGCTATTAAAGAAGTAAACAACGTCGAAGAAAAAGAAGCAGTCTAATAGTTCTTAAAAGTAAGAGTCCTACGCAATAGAGCAGCTAGAACAATCATACTTATGCATAATAAGTATATTAACAGAATTACTGGAAGTTTAATTTAGCTAATTTATTTCTTTACTTAAGCACACTACTCTCTTTAAAAGAGCTAAAAAAGAACACTAGTAACTCTACTAAATAGAAAGTTAAGAACTACTAAATGAAAATAAGCTTAGTACTCTATACTATAATAATACTTAGGCTTAATATAGCATACGCTGTATTTTAACTATCTTATTTCTTTTCTAACCTAAGCAAGGCACATTTTAAAGTAGTAAATAAAGTAATTATTTACCTTTATTACACAAAATACAAAGCAATAAGCTTTAGTACTTATAAAGAAGTAAAGCTAATGACTTATAAAAACGCTTTACTTACTGAGAATTTAAAAACAAGACGCTCCTTATAAGGCTATGTAATAATATTTTTTAGAAAAGCAATGATTTAGAAAGTAGCTTATGAAGCAACAGTTACAACCTTAACTAAAAAAGTAAAGCTTCTAGCTTTAAAGTATGTAAGTAAAGAAGTAATAGTGTTAAAAAGACTTTTTTAAAAGCTTACTTTAACTTTAAAAGCACTCTAGAAGATCTATTCCAATAACTAATAAACTATCAGGCTAGTTGTTAGCGCTAATAAGCATATTACTACACGCCTACGCTACATTAATATGTAAAACATATAGCTATAATATAAGTACGCAAAAGGTTTTTTTTAGTAAAATACCTTAAGATATAAAGTATACTAGTAGATTGCTCTATAAGGTATCTACCTACTTAGTTTTTTTCAAAATTTAAAGAACTACTTAACTTAAAAAAAGTTAAAGCATTAGTTATATTATAAAGTAGGTAAAAGGGGGAGTTTAAGCGCTGAAGCGTAAGTACATTATTAACTATAGCGTGTTTAAACTTTAAGAAAGTAATATAATCATTTAGATTAAAAGACTAGTGCTTAAAAAGTATACTAGACACTAAACTAAAACTTTTAAAAACTAATTACTTTAAAAAGCAACTACTGAAAAGCACATCTAGAATTTCTAAAAAAAAAAGCATAGCTGCTTAAGCCTCTTAATTCGAAGTATTATATCTAAGCATACAAGTATTGTTACTAGTACTAAAGCTAAAAAACAACAACTTGTTAGCGTTGCGTATAAAATAACTAAGCTTAGTCTTAAAAACGTTTCAAAGAATAGAAAGCTTAGAGTAATAAAAAGTAATTAAGCCTTACTTAAAAATAGCTATAGAGCTAGCATTACTCTTACTAAAAACAAAATCAATAAAGAGCTTAAAAAAAGGCTTTTAAAAGTATTAAACTTAGTTTATTAAACGCGTGATTTTTTTGTGGTAAAAAAAGTAAAAGAAAGCTTTTTAAATCGCTTAAAAATAAATTAAAAGGATTAGGGTTAGAAGTATTAGTACTAGTTTTTAAGCTTGTTATTAGCTAGGCGCTTGCTTTTTAGCTTCTTAAGCTACTTAAGCTATTCTTCAAAAATAAGCAAAGTAACCTTCAAACAAAACTCTTTATAAAGCATTATACTAAGTATTATGTGCTGAACTTTGCCTAAAGTGCTATAAAGAGTATTGCAAACAGCAGTAAGTAAACTAATACTATTATCTAAAAACTTATTAATATTAAAGTAGACAAGTTACCAATGCTTTAAAAAAAATGTTTTAAGAAAAAAACTTGTAGGGAATAGCAAGGATAATTATAAGTAGTATAAGTAAAGTAGTAATTACTCTCTTTGCTAGTCCTAATCCAGACGCTATTAAAGTAATAATAAACAACAGCTTTACGTAAGATAATGCTTATATAATAGTTTATGCAAGAAGATTTGCAATTAATACTTTAGAATATTATGAACATAAACTTTTTAAGCTTAATAAAAAAGGAATAACTATGCTTATTTTGTGTAAACAAGTTATTAGAGAGAGTATAGTTTCTCTTAGTAACGTTACTTAAAGATAGATTAAAAGTATTAGTAAGCAAAAAGGAGCTTAAAGACGCAATAAAAATACCTTCTAGAACTAAAACTACTAAGCTTAATAGTAGGCTAGTAAGTAGGAGCTTTTATAGAAAATAATAACTTCTAAGCAGTAATAAAAAAAGCAATCCTAGATTATAAAGAATAACTTTTATTAACCTACTTTTTATTAGTAGTACGCCGGTTAGAATGGATTTAAAAACTCGCCTTTATCTTTCTAAAAAGAAGCTAATTACTCGTATAGCGTTCTTTTATTGTACGTACTTTCTTCTTTTAAGCTAAGCAAGTCTACTTAGTAGTAGTATTAGCAGTAGTTTTTTAAGCTTTTTACTTATAAACTTTAGCAAGCTTTACGCAAGTAGTTTTTGAAGCTTATATAATATAGGTAGCTTTAACTTTATTAGCTACAGCTTTATTAGCAGCAGCCTGCTCTATAGTAGCTTTATTGGCTTCGGCCTTTTAAGACAACTTTTTGCACACATTTTGTAGACACCTTTTTAGTAAAAAAAGATTTATTGCTAACAATAGGTATCCGGGCTCATGCCCCCTTATTTAGCATTGCTATCACGCAATTAGTGTGTCGCTCTAGTATATTTAGACAGAAATAAAGAAAAGCAAAATAAAATTACAAATTGTCTCCTAACTTAACGCGCCCTATTTTACTTATATTAAATGCTTTACTCTAGGCGCTTTAAAATAAAGTAAAATAGCAATACTATTATTACTTTACTTGCTAACTTAAAAACGCAATAATGAAAGGCCTACTTTTTTTTCTTACTTTTTATATTTTTATTGCTAATTAAATGTCTTACAATAGCTACTTAAGCTAAATTCTAGTCTTTATACTTAGCTCTTACACAATAAATAAGAAAATAGAAATACTAAAGTAATAAATCTTAAGTACTATGCTAGTATTAGTAAATATCTTAGAGCTTGTATATTCTGTTTACAACTAGCAAAATTAAGGCTTAACATTTTTTTTGTATAGGCTTAACAATTCTTTTGTATATAAAAATATTATAGATAAAGAACTTATTTAAAAAATTTATAGACTTAGAAGTCTAGCTAAGTAGTTAACTTTTAAAATACTTAATAAGTTTAGGTGTTTGCATAAGCAGTTTAAGTTAGACTAGATTAAGTGCTAAGTAAATAGTAGCAAAGAATTTTTTTTTAAAAAAGAGCTTAAAATAAGAAGATACTTGCTGCAGAAGTTATATACTATATTATAGTGTAGTGTGTTATATGCAAATTGCTTATATGCAGTGCTGTTTAAAAAGTAAAAAGCAGTAAGTAAGAAGCAGCAGCTTTATAAAGTATTGCAGGCTCCTGCTATAGTACGAATATATCCTTTAATTCCTTTATTACATTATATTATAATCCTATTGCAATTCTACTGTAATCCTATTGCTAGCTATAGGCTGGCAATTGCTGTTAGACACGTTTTAACTAGTGTTGTTCTTTAGTACCTTAGCAAATTATTTCAACCTTAATTATCGCTTAGTGGTCTGAGCTTTCCTTCTAGAACTTATCTACCCACTATGCGAATCTTGTTAACTACACCCAATCTTTTTTTTTGACTTTTGCGACTAATTAGTAGAGGGTAGCTGCTTTTTGCTTTTTTAGAAACTCTATTTTAACTACAACAACAACCACCATCTTTAACACATTAAAAATAAATAGTAGCTTTATTAGCTTTAGCTTTATTAGCAGACGCCTACTTAGTAGCTACATTATTAGTAGTAGCTAATTTAGTAGCCGCCTGCTTAGCAGCTTTCTTTTTGAAAGTAGCTTACTTTTTAGTAGCGTACTTAGTAGCTTAAATATTAAAAGTATAGCGTTGAATATTTTTCTTAAAGCTTAAAACTTTATTCATATTTCAAAGCTTTATAGCTTGCTATCTTTTGACTTTTTTTAAAAGAATTAAGGGTATTATTATTATTATTATTATTATTATTATTATTATTATTATTATTATTATTATTAT